>BQNB010006213.1:0-95673 GCA_026074375.1 Tanacetum coccineum | reverse complement strand
TACATCATTATCTCCTTTATCTGGTACCTCATCAGTATCCTTATCATTTGTGCTCTGAGTACTTAAAGAGAGTGAAGAATTAGAAAGCATGAGTGGTAGCAATATGTATTCATGATCAGATGCTTTCTCCTATCTAGCTTGCCCTGCATTAACATTTGTCTCTATACCTGCATCACCATTAGTTTAGTTTCTTGCAGTAATTGGCTCATAATTCATAAATTTTTTTAGTGAATTAATATCAAAGAGCCATTCTAGACCACTCCCTATAACATTGGGTTTATTTTCAAGAAAGTTTATGTGTAGGTTCTCCCCTACGTTCCAAGTTCTAGTGTTAAATACCCTAAAAGCCTTACTATTTATAGAGTATCCAACCAAGAACCCCTCATCAGCCTTCCCATCAAATTTGCCTATGGGATCTAAGGTATTAAGAATAGTTCCTTTCTTTCAGCAACTCCATTTTGTTGTGGAGTTCTATCAACACTAAACTCCCTCTTAATCCATTTCATCCCACAGAACTGATTCATCGTTATTATTTTTAAACTCAGTTCCATTGTCACATCTGATGATTTTAACCGTATGATTTATTTGGTTTTCTATGCCAGCTATAAAAGTTTTAAGGATCCTACTAGTCTCATCCTTAGTGGCAAAAAAGAAAACCCATCTAAACCTACTATAGTCATCAGTGACAACAAGACAATATATCTTGTGATTGATACTCCTTACAAATGTTAGCCCAAATAAGTCCATATGCAACATTTGTAAGCGATGGCTGATAGAGCTTACAAGCTTGGTCTTACAAGGGGCTTTGTGTTGCTTTCCCTTCTGACAAGCCTCTAACAAGGTTTCCCCTCACAAGTTTGTTCATAGTTTTAAAGTTTATATGATCAAGCCTCCTATGCCATAAATTAGACTCATCAATTGTAGCCTTTGAAAATAAACAACTCAAACCTCCTGAAGGAACAACATTCTTTAGATCAAAACTGTACATGTTGTTCTGTCTGGTAATTTTAAGCAAGACTTGACTTTCATCAAGTAGCTTAAAGTCAGGAGATAGAACAAGACATTCAGTCTCAGTGAAAAGAACACTGTTTTTCTTGTCACACATTTGTGAGACAGAGAAAAGGTTAAACTTAAGTTCCTTTACAAAGTATACATCTTTGAAGTCTAATTTCCCAGTCCTAATTTTACCTTTTTCCAGTAATTTTACCTCCTTTAGGACTTCCTCCAAATGCAACAAATTCACCATCAATCTCTTGATAATCTGTAAGAAAGGACTTGTTTCCAGTCATATGCCTAGAGCATCCACTATCAAAAATCCTTTGATCCTGTAAAGTATATTGTGGATTACCCTACACTCAAAATAAGAGAATTAGTTTCTATTGACTTGAGTCTGCCTTGTAGATCAACATAGTCAAATCTTTTAAACATGTATGATCTACTATCTTTGGAGGTATGGTCAATAACATTTCCTGTTGGTCTCTAAATCCAGCATGCTGAGGACTTAACAGCATTTTTCCCATTTCCCACAGCAGCACTAACTACTGCTTTTGGCCCATCGGTAGTTTCATTGTTAACCCTAGCAGTTTTAACTTTTTCATTAAGATTATTGGTTTTAGCTGCTGATTTTTGGTTAAAAGCCCTTCTTACTGGTGAATGTGCTTTAAAATAAGAATATGTTTTGGGTAATGCATCATTCATTTTTTATTTAGGGGCAACAGTATTAACAGGCCTGGCAGTACTAATTGATGTTGTTGCTCTTGGAGAGTTTTGCTTAACAGCATTAACTGATACTTGTCCTGACTTTGTTGCAACTGTTGTTGGAACAAAATTCTTTTTAAGATATGGGTGAGTTAATTTATTTTGGTGGTTCCAGGGACGGAGGTACATTAACACAAGGGTTGGCCAAGGTCCACCCACAAATTTTAGGAGTTTCTAACTTACTACATACTATTTTATACTAGTTATCTAAAATTGGTTCATTAACTAACAAATCGGCCAACCCAAAATTTCAAAAATTATTAAAGCTTGTATATAAACTGAAATGATTTTGAATGTAAGCACACATTTATTATGAGGTTACATTAATTCAAATTTGAAAATGCTAATTTACACATTTCTTATATCTTTTTTTTTCACATGTATATAAAAGCCATTATTATTTGGTAGATGCTTTAAATTGGTTTGAACATATCTCATTGCATTTTAGTCCAACCTTTAGACCAAAATTTATCACACACAAAATTATAGTTTTATTGTGCAAGTCATGTTGTGTAGTATTTGTGTATTTGAAATAGAAAACTAGAATAATATTATTTTATCATGACGACATTCTGTTAATTAATATGTACATTGATATTTGGCCCACCCATAAACAGAATCCTGGCTTCGTCACTGGGTGGTTCACCCTTTGAGCATTGTTCCATACTGGTCTAATTTCCCTTTGACCAGTAACCCTTCCCTTATTATTCAACACTGGTTTTTCTACCATTTTCTTGTCATGAAAATCACAGTCTTTGATTAAATGGTTAAAACTCCCACACACAAAATAAGCTTTCTTTATAAACTCAAAATCATTCCCTAGTTTCTGAGTCATCATCCCATTATAGTTTCTTCTATTACCCCTAGGACTTTGACTTTTCTTGGGATACTCTACTTGCTTATGTGTGTTTTCTTTATTAACAGATTTCACATTCTTATCAGATTTGACAAAATTGATTTTTGTAAACTTTGGTTTTGTCTGATCAGTTTTAGGTCTAAACACACTATCATTATCACTATTAGTGTCCCAATCTTCAATGATAGGAGCGCTAGGCCTGACAGTTTTAGGCTTTTATATAATATCCTTACTAGTCTTAGATATACTAGTTTTAGTTTCACTCACTTTAGTCTTATAGACAGTATCATCTAACCCAGCAAAGGATAAGTCAGGTCTTGAGAGCATGTAGTTCCTAGTGTAGGGAGGGAGGACTGCATGAAACCCTTCACCTGTTTTGAATCTATCATTTACTAGATTATCATCCACATCACTTTCTTTATTGATAAACGCACTATGAACCACTTTATTGTCATTCATTTGACTATCATAACCAAGACCAGCTTTGTCTTTAGCACTTATTTGACTATTTATCAGTTTAGTTAGATTCTTTGATGATTCTTTAAATTTTTCTAGTTTAAGTTTCAAATCATCTTTCTCTTTTAAAGCTTCTTCTAACTGATTTTTAAGGTCTTTGATAGAGATATCTTTCACTTGGACATCATACTTTAAAAATGCAATATCTTCTTCATAAATAGCTTCATTCTTTTCATGAACAACTATCCTAGCTTCTAATGATTCTAATCCTATTTGATAACCTATAATTTCTAGATTAGATTTATTAAGAGCTTCACGCTGTTGATCATACTGTTTTTGAAGAGTTTCATATGATTTTAAGCAATCTTTAGAGCAAGTATGTACCTCAGAGTCTGAACTTGATGAACTTGATGAGCCTTGGGATGTATAGGCCATTAGAGCAAAGTTTGTGATGCCTTCTTCAGCCTGAAAGCTCCAATCATAACCACCTATCTCATCTTGAACATCCAAGGCATTTGCAGGAGTTTCCACTGGTACAAACCTTCTTTGAGCATCTCCATTTCTATTCCCCTGTGTAAAACCCAAAATTTGAATTTCATTTCATATTGGTAATTTTGAATATAACTTAAAGTTTATTTATAAGTATTTGAAAATAAAACCTTATGTTATAATTTTGGAAAATTAGAAAGATATAACATAAGGTATTTTGTTTTAAAAAAATATAAAACTTATATATGGCCGGCCCCTTATTTAAAAAAAATATATATTTTGTAATTTTGATTATTTTGTATATTTACTTTCTTTTTATAAAAAACTATTTTAAGGTATAAGTATTAAAAGGTTTTAGCAAGTATTTTGTGTAATATTCTAAAACAATAAAAAGATTTTGTCCCCCTCCTCTCTACCCTCTATAACTGGCACCCTCTTCCATCATTCTCCATCATTCTCTAAAAATTTTCTCTCCATAATTTTGTGTATTCCTTCATAGAAGCTTCGAGCAAGAAGAAGGTTTAGGTATTTTTGGGTAATCCTTGAAGTTTTGGTGCTTTGGGTGTGATTCTTTGGTGTATTCTTGGTGTTTTGGTGTTCTTGATTTGGGTTCTCCTCTAAACTTCATTTCATTGGTAATTCTTGATTTGGTTTTATTCTTGTTGTCACCATGATTACATATGCAAAAGTTTTTATAAAAACCTAAAAGATTGTAAGAAATAATGTGTTTATGTTCTTGTCAATTTCTTTAGGATTTAATCTAATTAAAATGGTTAAATTACATGTTATGAAACCCTAAGATGATCATTAAATGTGTTATTAATAAAAACTACAAGATTAGAAACCCTAAGGTTGGTTTTGATGGGTGTTAATTAAGGTTTTCATGGTTAATAATTATGGGCAGAATTTTAGGTCATGATCAACGGGGTATAACTTGATGATAAAAAGTGGTTTTAACATGATTCTTGAGCCTAAAGTTAAATTCAAAGAGTCTAGTTTCTGGAAAAAATCTGGCCTCATGTCAATTGGAGGTCGGGAAGGTCGATTTTAGATTTTATAAGATTAAGTGTCAAAACTGCAAATTCTGTCCGAAAATTTTAGTTGTAGTGTTTGATTTTTAATTCTCAAACCGTAAGGAGTTAGACTTTAAAATTTGATTAGGTAAATATTCATGATATGTACTACATCCATGATTTGTTTGATAATTTTCTGAATTGTTTAAGTTGGGTTTTTATGCGTGAACTTTTTGAAGGTTATGTCAGATCAAATTCGGGATCAGTTTTGGGTAACAAGGGTCAAAGGCATACTTAAACATGGAAAAAAATTAAACCAATGATCATGGGTGTATTAGACATATGTAGGAACCTCTGTAATTTTTGGTGTAATTTTAGAAAATGTTTTTATGGGTCATTTATGTATGGAAACTTACCTTGAATAAGTAGTCAAAATCTAAATTTTTTTTGAAAACCTTAATTTGGTCACTTACACTCTATATATGGTAAGACCAAGTGATAAAACTTATAGCATAAGATAGATAATAACATGTAATCATAGGTTCTTGTAGATTCGGTGAAGGTGTTGTGATCTCTTTCTTTTGTGTTCATTTCTCTCTGATTGCTTATTCGTTAAGGTATAGATATTTCGTCCTTTTAGTAAGGACACTTCATTCTCTTTTGTTTGGCTACTTGATCTATTTGATATTCGTTTGATATTCCTTTGAGTTGCTATCCGTAATCATGACTCGTTTGATGTTGACAATCCGTTTGATAAAATATTCGTTTGTATGAATCTCTTGGTTCTTGTTTGAAATATGCTACTAGATTCGTTTTCATATTTGGATTATTTGAAACTTGATCATTCTTATCTTTTGCCTATCTCTTTGCCCGAGCTATTTGTATCTAGTCATGGAGGTACCATGACCATGTCATTGATGCACCAATGGCATGACACTATCTGTGGCGGTGTGATTAGTCTACGGCATTCCCTTTTGTATGTGCACTTATTATGATTTGTGTATATATGTTCGTACACTCGCCATAATGCTTGTATATGGATATAACGTTGTTCTGCAGGGAGCGTACGGATGCATCCTGGGTACTTTGTTCCGTTTAGTTCAGGTGAATGGTTGTGTGTGTGCAATACACCCCTATTTCACATTTTATAAGGTACATCTGGAGTCTGCAGCTCCCATGTACATATTTATATGCTATGATATGATACGATTTATGTTGGATTATGTAGTCTAAGCGTGTGGCATGCTTTAGACTTTTGTTTCGAGCTCGTGGGCACTCCTTTGTTATCCTTAATTCTTAATCATCGCTTATTATTTCGTATGACATTTGTTTAGCAGATTCTCAAGATCCGTTTCGTTCAAACCTTCATTTTATTTCCGTTATTATTATTATTATTATTATTATTATTATTATATTTCTTCACTGAGCGTTAGCTCAGCCGCGTTTTCTTTTCCTGCGGCAGGTACTAAGCGGGAAGCTGAGATGTGAGTGTTGAGAGTAGGAGCTTTTAGAGGACCCACCTTTAGAAGAACCCTTTTTTATTTGGGATTTGTGTTTTAAGACCTTTCGTTTGAAGATTTATTTCATTTAGACTTTGTTGGAATTTAATACTTTTAAAAGTCATTTTGTTTTATGACTTGGAATTTTAATTAATAAAGTCTTTCGCTTGCGTTTATATGTTCTGATATGACACCATAACGTGACCCCTGGTCTCTTTATCGGAGCGGGGTGTTACAATTATGGTATCAGAGCTATAGGCTCTGACCTGTAGTATCTAGGTTATGACCTGTGAGGATTGGGTAGACATTAGGTTTCCTTTTGATATGATCGCTTCCTTTCGTATTTTGATCTTAACTCCAAATTGTCTTTCCTGTTTCAACCTACTGCTAAGGGGCGAGTATTTTCTTCGACCAAGGATCAAGTGGCTAACTCTTCAGGTACCGTTTCGGGAACTCTCTTTTGAACGGTCGTGCTGTTTTTGTCTTATTTGATACGGGTACAACACATTTTTGCGGTTTCTGTTTCATTTACTAAACACATTAGCATCTTCCCTACGCTACTTAATTATACCTTATCGATATCTACGCCTATGAAAAGTCTGACCACGAATATCCGAACTGTCCGCTTCGTTTTGATGATAAGATTCATTTTGCTAATTTGCTTCCCTTAGAAATGAGTGACTTCGATATTAGTCTTGGAATGAATTGGTTGACTGTTCATCGCGCCTCTATCATTTGTCATACCAATCGTGTCATCTTTGATAATCTGAATAACCCTGGATTTATCTACCTATTTCAATTTCGAGGACGAAATTTTCTTTTTAGAGGGGAAGAGTTGTAAAACCCAAAATTTGAATTTCATTTCATATTAGTAATTTTGAATATAACCTAAAGTTTATTTATAAGTATTTGAAAATAAAACCTTAGGTTATAATTTTGGGAAATTATAAAGATATAACATAAGGTATTTTGTTTTTAAAAAATATAAAACTTATATATGGCCGGCCCCATATTTAAAAAATATATATATTTTGTAATTTTGATTATTTTGTATATTTACTTTCTTTTTATAAAAAAACTATTTAAAGGGATAAGTATTAAAAGGTTTTAGCAAGTATTTTATGTAATCTTCTAAAATAATAAAAAGATTTTGTCCTCCTCCTCTCTACCCTTTATAACCGGCCCCCTCTCCCATCATTCTCCATCATTCTCTAAAAATTTTCTCTCTATAATTTTGTGTATTCCTTCATAGAAGCTTCGAGCAAGAAGAAGGTTTAGGTGTTTTTAGGTAATCCTTGAAGTTTTGGTGCTTTGGGTGTAATTCTTTGGTGTATTCTTGGTGTTTTGGTGTCCTTGATTTGTGGTTCTCCTCTAAACTTCATTCCATAGGTAATTCTTGATTTTGTTTTATTCTTGGTGTCATCATGATTACATATGCAAAAGTTTTCATAAAAACCTAAAAGATTGTAAGAAATAATGTGTTTATATTCTTGTCAATTTCTCTAGGGTTTAATCTAATTAAAATGGTTAAATTACATGTTATGAAACCCTAAGATGATCATTAAATGTGTTATTAATAAAAACTATAAGATTAGAAACCCTATGGTTGGTTTTGATGGGTGTTAATTAGGGTTTTCATGGTTAATAATTATGGGCAAAATTTTAGGTCATGTTCAACGGGGTATAACTTGATGATAAAAAGTGGTTTTAAGATGATTCTTGAGCCTAAAGTTAAATTCAAAGAGTCTAGTTTCTGGGAAATCCGGCCTCATGTCAATTGAAGGTCAGGAAGGTCGATTTTTGGATTTTATAAGATTAAGTGTCAAAACTGCAGATTCTGGCCGAAAATTTCAGTTGTAGTGTTTGATTTTTAATTCTCAAACCGTAAGGAGTTAGACTTTAAATTTTGATTTGGTAAATCTTCATGATATATGCTACATCCACGATTTTTTTCAGAATTTTTTGAATTGTTTAATTTGGGTGTTTACGCGTGAACTTTTCGAAGGTTCTGTCAGATCAAATTCGAGATCAGTTTTGGGTAACAAGGGTCAAAGGGATACTTAAACATGGAAATAAATTAAACCAATAATCATGGGTCTATTAGACATATGTAGAAACCTCTGTAATTTTTGGTGTAATTTTAGAAGATGTTTTTATAGGTCAGTTATGTATGGAAACTTACCTTGAATAAGTAGTCAAAATCTAATTTATTTTTTTTTTGAAAACCTTAATTTGGTCACTTAAACTCTATATATGGTAAGACCAAGTGATAAAACTTATTAGTATAAGATAGATAATAACATGTAATCATGGGTTCTTGTAGATTCGGTGAAGGTGTTGTGATCTCTTTTTTTTGTGTTCATTTCTCTCCGATTGCTTATTCGTTAAGGTACAGATATTCCGTCCTTTTAGTAAGGACACTTCATTCTCTTTTGTTTGGCTACTTGATCTATTTGATATTCGTTTGATATTCCTTTGAGTTTATATCCATAATCATGACTCGTTTGATGTTGACAATCCGTTTGATTCGATATTCGTTTGCATGAATCTGTTGGTTCTTGTTTGAAATATGCTACTAGATTCGTTTCCATATTTGGATTATTTGAAACTTGATCATTGTTATCTTTTGCCTATCTCTTTGCCCAAGCTATTTGTATCTAGTCATGGAGGTACCATGACCATGTCATTGATGCACCAATGGCATGACACTATCTGTGGCGGTGTGATTAGTCCACGGCATTCCCTTTTGTATGTGCACTTATTATGATTTGATTATATATGTTCGTACACTCGCCATAGTGCTTGTGTATATGGATATAACTTTGTTTTGCAGGGAGCGTATGGATGCATCCTAGGTACTTTGTTCCGTTCAGTTCAGGTGAATGGTTGTGTGTGTGCAATACACCCCATATCACATTTGGTACATGTAGGTTAACATCTCCGATCTGGCAAGCTCCCATGTACATATTATATATAGTGATATGATATGATACCGATTTATGTGTGGATTATGTAGTCTAGGCGTGTGCATGCTTTAGACTTTTGTTTCGAGCTCGTGCGCACTCCTTTGTTATCCTTAATTCTTAATCATCGCGTATTCGTATGACATTTGTTTATCAGATTCTCAAGATCCGTTTCATTCAAACCTTCATTTTATTTTCGTTATTATTATTATTATTATTATTATATCTGTTCACTGAGCATTAGCTCAGCCGCGTTTTCTTTTCCTGCAGTAGGTACTAAGCGGGAAGCTGGGATATGAGTGTTGAGAGTAGGAGCTTTTAGAGGACCCACCTTTAGAAGAACCCTTTTTTATTTGGGATTTGTGTTTTAAGACCTTTCGTTTGAAGAATTCTTTCGTTTAGAATTTGTTGGAATTTAATACTTTTGGAAGTCATTTTGTTTTATGACTTGGTATTTTGATTAATAAAGTCTTCCGCTTGCGTTTATATGTTCTGATATGACACCATAACGTGACTCCTGGTCTCTTTATCGGAGGGGGGGTTACACCCTGATTCCTTGGTGCCATGCATTCTCTAGCAAAGTGACCTCTCCTATGGCAGTAGTAACATTCAACCTTTATCTTATCAAAGCCAACAGTTTCTTTGCCATTGAAATTCATATTCCTTCCTGTCTTCTTTAAGAATCTTTTTACCCTCATGGTAAGCATGGCTACCTTCCATTTGAGATCCATCTCTTCAAGATCATCAGTATCAATCTGCTCCAGATCTTCATTGTCCAATTATAAACTATTAGATTGATTAACAAAGAAGGAAAACATGACATCATCAGCATAAGTTAAGGAAGAAGCTTGTCCCTGTGAACTAGCAGTAGAAACTTCATGAGCAGCATTAACTGCTTCATTAGTACTGCTAGTATTTTCTGAAGATACAAAAGCCACATTCTGAGAGTTTGACGCATTGAGCATTATAGGGCCTTTAATCTCAGATTCATACACCTTCAGATTATTATACAAATCATCCATGCTTAATGTGTTTAGATTAGATTTGTTTCTCATGATTAAAGCAATATTGTTCCAAGCTGATGGTAGACTTCTCAGCAACTTCAAATTTGCATATTCTTGAGAGATAACTTCACCATGAATTTCCAATTGGCTGATGAGTTTCTGAAACCTATCATAGGTTTTATCCAGTCCTTCAGATCTTGATGCAGTAAAATTCTCATATTGCTGCTTCAGAATGGTTTTCTGCATTTTCTTTGATTCTTTGTTGCCTCCAAACCTGGCCTTGATTGCTTCCCATAAGGTCTTTGCATCCTTGATTCCATGAAACTTCAATAGGTGCTCATCAGGAATGGCCAACAACAGAGTGCTTTTTGCTTTCAATTCATTCTTTCTTGCTAGCTTTTGTTCAGCAGTTTTAGGAGGAATGGGACCTTCAGTACCAGCACTAGCTGATGCAATAGCAGGTGCATCACCATTCACAATAACCTCCCAAAGAGTATAATCAGTGTGAGTAAGATATTGCTCCATTCTCATGCTCCAGAGATCATAGTCTCCAGTTTTGAGTACTAGAAGTTTTAGTGCAGACACTGTTTGGGTAGTTTCTGATTATGACTCCATCTTCTCTTTGAATATGAGATATTGTATAGATGTAGTGTTCTTCTTATTCAAAGTTTCTCAACAAGCTCTAATACCACTTGTTGGTCCCTTTTTAACAGATCTTACTTAACTTGTTAAAGCTTAGTTGTGTTGGATAGATCCAAAACAACTATAGTAGAAACTAAGATTGAGAATATCATAAACTATGCGGAAACTAGTTTGCAATACTAAGAAGAACAATAAAACAGTAAACAAACTTTTACTAAACTTTCAGCCTCAATATGAAACGATCACTCTGAATAGTGATAAAGTTACAAAATAACCTTGAAGCTACGAATATCACAGATGTACCTCTAACATTATGCCCTAGGACCTCCTTTTATACACCAAAGAGTCCTACAAGGCTTACAATACTTTCCTAACTTATCATGATCTTTTCTATAAACAAACGTAATCTCCTAAACAAATAAGTTCTACATATCTTCTTTACAAATAACTAATACTTATCTTCGTAAGTATTCTTTTTCTCCAATCAATCTTTAATCTCATCTTTGTCAGCATATTCCTTCCAGCAGTAGTAATCACTCAGCAGTTGTAACTGAGCACAAGCAATATTAACTAGCTTAGAAGTTTACTCTAGCAGTACTAACATACACTAGCAGTACTAACTTTTTTTACTAGAAGTAGTAACTACTTAATATATTTTCAGTCTTCATCTCTAAGCAGTCTTAACTTCTACTAGCAGCAGTAACTTTATACTAACAATACTAATTATACTAACAGTAGTAACTTATATACTACCAGTACTAACTACTTAGCATAATTTTCATTAGTATTACCAGCAGCACTAAGTTATGCTTGACAGCACTAATATATACCTGAGCAGCAGTAACTCTAAGAATATCTTGAAGTCTTTTAAACCCAACAATCTCCCCTAAACTTGATGTTCATCTTCTGAATCTTCAAGTTTCATTAAAAGTTCACTATCACCAGGAGGATGCATTCAAACACTTCATTGACCCTTTTCCTGCTTTGTCATAAGCTTGAGTAGTTGGTAACACATCTTATTCTAACGGTCAGCTTGAAGCTTTTTGTTTAGCATGTTTGAGATTGTTATTGGTGTAAGGGGATATCTTTTCTCAACCAACATAAAGATATGTAAATTTTTAAACCTCACAAAGTGCACTCCACAGTTATTAAACAGTCACTTTGTACCTTTGTAGATTTCTCCGTACTTCACTTTTTATATCAGGTTCAAACATTACTTTCAAATCACCCCATAACACTCTTTAATAATCCTCCTCTAGCCTTATATTCTCATGTTTAGCTTTAACCAACTTCCAGAGGGTCTCCAAGTCTTCTCTATCAATATCCTGAAGCATTTTTATCATTGATGAATACCTTTTTGAGCTTCCATCAGCCCTTATCAATTTAAAGTATCCCATCCTTCCATCTTTATCAATATTGTATTCAACAATCACTAGAGGCTTAGTAGCTAGAGGTATAGCATCAATTGCTACCTCATCATCTTTAACTATCTCAATATACCTTTTCATCTCTGCCTCCTCTTGATCATCTTTTTTAGCTTCTACATGCTCATCTATCTTCTGCTTCTTTGATTTATCAGATTCAAGCTCATCTCCTGCTCTTTTAGAACTTCCTTCAGTTCTTGTCACACTTCTTTTCACCAACTCTATATTCATGTCTACAAAAGTGTTTACCCTTTTTATCTCTTTATCAAACATCTACTGGATCTCATCATAACTTTTGCTCTTCAGCTTATTGTGTTTGTATCCAGCTATGTTCTTCAAATAGGCAGACATTGTATTTCTCTTTTGTGCCTTAGTTGGTGGCTTGCTCCTTTTCTCTTGAACTCTTAATGCTACAAAGTATTTCTTTCTCTTATCCAAGAGCTCTACAAATAATTTTGACTTTTCTTCAATACTCAACTGTTCTTGTTCTTCTGTTTGAATTTGTTAAGCCAATACAAAATCAGCATCCATCATAGCTTGTGTGTTATCCCATGATTCAAGTAAAGCTATGTTGGCTTCTTCTTCCTTTAGTCTTGAAATCCTCTCTTTTTCTTCTAATTCACCTTGTAGTTGAGCTTCAAGATTTCTAGCAACTTCTTCATCTATTGCAATTTGATCTTTCTTTTTCAAAGGTTTTTCAGGCTCAACCATTTTTGCCTTGCCTTTGTCTTTAGCCTATGGAAGTTATGATGCTTGTGAAGGTGATGATGTTGTTTTGAATTCACTTGGCTCTTGAACTACAACCCCTCTAGCCTTGGGTCTTGTAATTGTAGTTGTTGTAGCAACAGATGTAACAGCTTTGGGTTTAGCTGCTTTGATTTCTATTAGAGTCTGAGCCAGATCAACTCATCAATAGTTGTTGTTAGAGCACTGGCAGTAGTAACTTCAACATTAGCAGTAGTAACTACTTCACCAGCAGTAGTAATTGGATCAGCAGCACTAACTGGAATTGACTTTGTAGTTGTAGCAACACTAACTACAGGCTCTTCAACCACCTTTTCAAACTCAATTTCTTGCTCTTCCAACACACCTGTATCAAACATCAGGTTGTCATCATTCATCTCTTGAGTCTCATCCACCAAAGTCACTTCTGCATCAGCATCAAGATTAATAATTTTACTCATCTCTGATACCACTTGTTGATCCATTTTTAACAGATCTTATTTAGCTTGTTAAAGCTTAGTTGTGTTGGATAGATCCAAAAAAATATAGTAGAAACTAAGATTGAGAATATTACAAACCATGCGAAAACTAGTTTGCAATACTAAGAAGAACAATAAAACAGTAAACAAACTTTTACTAAACTTTCAGCCTCAATATGAAACGATCACTCTGAATAGTGATAGGGTTACAAAATAACCTTGAAGCTACGAATATCAAAGATGTACCTCTAACATTATGCCCTAGAACCTCCTTTTATACACCAAGGAGTCCTACAAGGCTTACAATACTTTCCTAACTTATCATGATCTTTTCTATAAACAAACGTAATCTCCTAAACAAATAAGTTATACATATCTTCTTTTCAAATAACTAATACTTATCTTCGTAAGTATTCTTGTTCTCCAATCAATCTTTGATCTCATCTCTGTCAGCATATTCCTTCTAGTAGTAGTAATCACTCAGCAGTTATAACTGAGCACAAGCAGTATTAACTAGCTTAGAAGTTTACTCTAGCAGTACTAACATACACTAGCAGTACTAAATTTTGTACTAGCAGTAGTAACTACTTAGTATATTTGCAGTCTTCATCTCTGAGCAGTCTTAACTTCTACTAGCAGCAGTAACATTATACTAACAGTACTAATTATACTAATAATAGTAACTAGCAGTAATAACTTTTATACTACTAGTACTAACTACTTAGCATAATTTTCATTAGTATTACCAGCAGCACTAAGTTATGCTTGAAAGCACTAATATATACTTGAGCAGTAGTAACTTTAAGAATATCTTGAAGTCTTTTAAACCCAACAAACATGATAAGAGCTTATTGAACGAGTAGAAAAGCTTACTAGTACACGAATGGGTGAAATGGGTCGAAATGAACAAATATAACCTGAAAACTTTAGGAGATGAATCAAGAGCTTCTTTTTTCTTAACCTTGTCTTCTAAATAGCTTATACTTTCTCTTCTTCTTTTCCTTAGCTTGATTAGAACATGATTTGAGGTAGTATTTGATAAAATTATGTGTTTGTGAAAGTGTATGTGTTTCGGCTATATATAGGCTAAAGGAAAGAGTAGTGCCCAAGTTGTGAGGAGTAATGACCAAGGTGAGCTATAAGTGATGGCCAAGGGATAGCTAGGATGACTAATGGAAGCTAGTAATAGCTTTGAAAGGTGTATGGAGGTGGAGAGGGGTTCGGTTATCATAGGAGGTAACAAGGAGGTTTTCTTGGTGTGCAAGTTGGCTAGGTGGTGACAAAGAGGTGATGGAGGTGCTTAGCAAGGTAGTAGGCATGGTGGTGAATCATGAAGAAGGGTGCTTGCTTGGTCTTGATTTGGTTCGAAACTAGTTAAGTGGTATCGGGGTCATTAGGGTTTCGGGTTAGGGTTTTAGGTTTAGCCGATTATGTGGAGTGAAATAGAGGGAAAGAAATTTTTAAATGTGGTGCTTAGGAGACTTGTAACTTGTGCTTAAGAAGTGGTACGAAATGCCTTAGAAAAATGGAGGGAAATTGAGCTTATTTGAATTCTTGCATAAACGAGTTGTACATTGAGCTTAAAGGAGTTGTACATTAGTTTTGGAGGGAAAAACATATTCAAAAGTTATGCATTGTACACTTGTGCACATGCCTTAAAAGCTTGTACATTTAATTTGTATGTAAACATTACATGTAGTTAGGGTTTTGATATAAACGTTAACGTATAATGTTTGTTTTATATTAAATGTTTTTAATGATACGTTAAATAGATAATGTATGGTAAAAATGGAGTTTAAAACATATTGCTTGACATATTATGACGTTTACTTGCTATAAACATTGATGAAATTGACATTGGTAGGTTGCGTGAGCTCGTTTACTTTTGTAATGTAAGTTACGTTACATTATGGATGGAATAAAGCAAAAATCTTTCCATAAAAATGGTTGCATCTAATTTAATAGATGGAAATTACACTGAGGAAAATTGCATCTAATTTAATAGGTGGATAATTACATAGAGGACAATTGTGGGTTGTTATACCTACTTAACCCAAACATGAAAGAAGTCGTTAAAAAGAGATTATTAAACTTCTAGACGCAGGTATCATCTATGCCATCAAAGATAGCCCTTGGGTAAGTCTGGTGCATTGCGTGCCACAAAAGGAGGAATGACTGTTGTGACAAATGAAAACAACGAACTCGTTCCAACACAAAAAAATAACAGGATGGCGTGTTTGTATCGACTACCGTAAGTTGAATGAAGCCACCCAAAAGGATCATTTTCCTTTACCCTTCATGGATCAAATGCTGGAAAGATTAGCCGGAAACAAGTTCTTTTGTTTTCTCGATGGATTTTTTGGATATTTTCAAATTCCCATCGAACCAGCCGATCAGGAAAAGACCACTTTCACTTGCCCTTATGGAACCTACGCCTACAAGCGTATGCCTTTTGGTCTTTGCAACGCGCCAGCAACTTTTCAAAGGTGCATGATTGCAATTTTTCAGGATATGCTCGAAACCTCCATGGAAGTCTTCATGGACGATTTCTCAGTGTTTGGAGATTCATTCGATTCGTGCTTAAATAATCTAGAGCAGATGCTAATTCAATGTAAACAAGCACACCTAGTTCTAAACTGGGAGAAGTGTCACTTCATGGTGACCGAGGGAATTATGCTGGGACACAAAGTCTCCCGTAAAGGACTAGAGGTCGATAAAGCAAAAATCGACGTGATAGCTAAGTTACCACCACCCACTAACGTCAAAGCCGTTAGAAGTTTCTTAGGACATGCCGGATTCTACCGCCGATTCATAAAAGATTTTTCCAAAATCTCCCGACCCATGACGAAACTTCTCGAAAAAGACTCAGTCTTTAACTTCGATGAAGAGTGCAACAAGGCATTCGAAACTCTCAAAGAAAAGTTAACGAACGCACCTATTATGGTTTCACCTAATTGGTCGCTACCGTTTGAACTTATGTGCGATGCAAGCGATTTTACCGTAGGAGCCGTGCTAGGCCAACGCGAAGAAAAACATTTTCGACCCATCCACTTCGCTAGCAAAACTCTGAATAGCGCACAACAAAACTATACGGTGACCGAAAAAGAGTTACTCGCCGTAGTTTTTGCATTCGACAAGTTTCGATCATACCTTGTTCTTTCAAAAACAGTTGTGTTCACGGATCACGCTGCAATAAAATATCTGTTTTCGAAACAAGATGCCAAACCACGTCTTATACGCTGGATTTTACTGCTTCAAGAATTCGATATCGAAATCAAAAATAAAAAGGGAGCAGAAAACATCACAGCAAATCACTTATCGCGACTTGAGAAACCCAATCTTAATGAACTCAAGGACGAGGAAATAAATAACGAGTTCCCTGATGAGTTTCTCATGAGTATCAAAACCAACGAGAAAGAGAGCCCGTGGTTTTCCGACTTTGCCAACTACCTAGTTGGAGGAATTCTAAGAAAAGGATTAACCTACGCTCAGCGTTGTAAGTTCTTCTCAGAATTTAAGCACTATTTCTGGGACGAACCCTATCTATTTAAAGCATGCCCCGATGGCATGATGATAAGGTGTCATTTTATACACTTTTTCGGGGTCGTTTAACCCCTAAAATCGTGTGTTTATGCCCAAAATAGGTACTTAATCGTTCCTTTTCAGGTATTTCGCATTTGGAAGACATTTAGATAAATTAAACGTGACTTGGGCTCATTTAGAGAAGAAACGGACGAGATTACGAACCAACACCAAGACACTTGAAGATTTGTGCTCACAGAACCTAGAGACGGCGTCACAAGCCATACACGACGCCGTCACAACTCATCAAGTGACGGTGTCACATCATTCAAGACGGCGTCAGCCTGCACCGACTCAAACGCAGATCTAGAAGATTCTTCTTACGACGGCGTCACGACTAAAACGCGATGCCGTCGCGTCATTTTTCCTATATATATAAAAACCCGAATTTAGGTTTTTGAGTGTGTAACTTGAGAATAAAAAGAGGGTACGAACCCTAGTTCGTTTAGCAGCTGTAGGAGACGATTTTAGGGCCTAAAACCCCTATTTTACTTCTTCCAATTCATGTTTTAATCAAGTAAGGTTTACTTAATCATTCAATATGTCTATGTGTTGTTTGATTTATTTTTCTTGCTTTATCTTTAACATGCTTGGCTAAACCTCCTATTGTGTTTATTTATGATTGTATGAAACCTAGAATGTAGATCTTAGTGGTGTTACTTCTTGTGATGGATGTGCACGTTAGGTCTTAGAAACCAGCTTTTGTCTGTATTACTGTTGATATGTCTAGGGAAACGTGATTGTGTAGAAAGGATACCATCAGGTAACAGTCTTCATACTACCTTGCCCCCTAATATGGTTGATCCACTCTTAATGTATTTCACATGCACTTAGTAAACTCCTAGGGGTTATGTAATAGTCTTCATACTACCTTGCTTGTGCGTTGCTCTAGCGGCATACTAAGTAGACGGCGGGTTTGTGTGATTCGTTCATGCTTTAGGAAATAGTTACATAGATCATCACAAGTGTGACAAGGCAACAATACTAGGAGAAGCAATCTAGGGAGTAATACATGATTAAATAGACACAATCTTTTATCTTATTGTTATCACCCTTAGTTTAGATTATTATTTAGTTTAATTAGCTAAAACCAAACCACACTCTCTAATTATATGATTTACTTGCTTTCCATAAAATACAAAAATACAAAAAGAATCTTCCCTCAACCCCTAGAATTCTGTTAGACCGTGATCAAACCTTCCCAACCTATTCCTCGAGTGAACGATAAACAACCCCGGGTCTTGCCTATACTACACTACAACGATTAGGTGCACTGCCTAGGGAGTTGTAAAACTTCTCGTGTAGAAGTCTAACGACAACCGCACATTAAGTTTTTGGCGCCGCCACCTGGGGAATAGTTAGGTTTTGATCATAGTTTAGCTTAGTTCTACTTGCTTAAATCCTTTCAAGTAAGATTTAATTCCCGCACATTAGCTTTCTTGTAGTCTATCTTTTCTTCGTGTTATTTGTTTCGTAACCTATTCTCGTCAAGCACCATGAGAGACGAGAATCCTATCCGTACTCTAGGAGATTAATCCAAATCAAGCCACGAGGGCTATAGGAATACCATCGAGCTTCCCAAAGGGAACAACGTGGTACCTCTTCGATCCGACACCATCTGGTTGGTGCAAAATGGATGCTCATTCCACGGACTTCGATCCGAGGATCCAAACCAACACCTCAAGGACTTTCTTAAACTTGTGGACTCACTTGACCTTAACGGTGAAAATAGGGAAAGAATGCGCCTATGTTTATTTTAATTTTCCCTACGCAATCAAGCTAGAAACTGGCTTGAACGCCTTCTAGCAGGATCTATCTCCACATGGGAGGATCTTACTACCCGATTCCTTGCTCAATTCTTTCCACCGGGAAGGATCGCAAAACTCTGCAATGATATCCTGATGTTCCAACAACATCATGGAGAATCTCTATCCGAAGCATGGACTCGTTTCAAGGACTTACTCCAAAAAGTCCCTTATCATGGCATCATTCTTTAGCTCCAAGTCCAAATTTTTTATGACCATGTTAATCCCATCACAAGACGAACCATTTACCAATCAGCCGGTGGTAAGCTTCGTGACCTCAACTTCGAAGAATCCTGGGTAATATTAGAGGACCTCGCCCTCTATGACAACGAAAGTTGGAACGACCCAAGGGATTTTGCTAAGTCGGTCAAGGCAATAGCATTGCCTCAAGATTTCTCGAGTATATTGGACCGCCGTCTAATCGAGCTCGAAAATCAAGTCCAACGCTTGATGGAAGCTTATCTTGCTTCAACACAGCTTACTCAAGTGAATAAAATCACTGCCTCATGTGAAATCTGGAATGGTCCTCACGACACTCATAATTGCACGAAATTCCCCGAGCAAGCTTGTGTTGACTATGCATCTTCGCATACGAACGAAATAAGAGACAAGATGTTAGCCCTAAAATATGGTGACTAATCCGGAATTACATTTATCATTTATAGTCGGGTCGGGTTAGTTTAGCTAGTCATCACTTAAAGGTGTGAATAAATAAATGCTTAATGCATTTTATGATCAAAGGAAATTTTTATTCAGCCTCACACTTTTATAAAATGTTGTAAACATTACAAAACATTTTCTACAATTAAAAGAAATGTTTTATTCAAAATAAACATTTTGAAATTCAAATTTTCGGACCTAAAACGGCTAGAAAAGTTCCAGAAAATCCCCCCTACACGAAAGACGAACTGGGGAAGCCCTAGTCTTGGGCGCCCCCCTTAAATACAAGGTTGACCCCCTTAAAATTAAGGGGACCGCCCCTAGGTAGACGCTCCCCCAGTTTGTCTTATAAATACTGGACTTTTCCTCACAATTTTCTCACCTTTTGCACTCATTCTTTCTGTTCTAAAATAGCCCACACATTTCATCAAAATCCTTTGATCATTTAATCATAAAACTTTGTTTCCAAGTGATCCAAGCTCAATTCCTCAAGTACAAGAGAGGGAAGTATTACTTCCATCCCCCCATCAAGGAACGAAGTATTACACCTTTGTGTGTTGTTGCAATCTTATTGCATCCATACCATAACTTGTAAATCTTTTGTATATCTTGTATTTATGTTGTTAGTAAGCTAGATCTTGGCGATCTTTGTAAGTATAGATAGATTGTGGCGATCTTACCAAGTAGTGTTAGTTTGTTATGGCATAAGTAGTGTGGTGAAGTAAAGTCGTGAAGTTGTGAGGAAGTCTTGAAGTTGTAAAGAAGTTGTGAAGTTGTGAAGTCGTAAAGTTGTGTTGTGATAGATTGGTTCTAGCTAAGATTAGAACTCGACATTTAGCTTTGTGTCATAAATCGGTGTTATAGCAACGTTGGTGTACGGTTTTTCTTGACCCTAATGGGAGCTTGTTGCCTAGTGAGAAACACTCTCGAGTTGGCTGTGCTCGGGAGTGATGTAGGGCGAAGAGGTGCTTCGTTACCGAACCACTATAAATCCTCGCATTGTGGTTTGATTGTTCTTACTCTTATCTCTTGTCTTACATTATCTCCTCATACTATCATATCAATTGTTTAGATAAATATATTGTTCATATTGTGCAAGTGTTGAGTTCACATAAATTCAATTTCTAGATATTTACAACACCTCAAACCTTTATTATAAAGTAGTAAACTATTCAACCCCATTCTAGTTTTCCCATAATTGTATCAAGAGCCACGTCAAACAAGATTTTTAAAATAAATTGTATTTTAAAACTTGAATCGATCTATGGAATCAGAAAAATATTTAGAAGGGCAATCTATGCAAAGACCACCATTATTTGAAAGTAATTGATTTATTTATTGGAAAAATAGATTTGAAACTTATGTGAAGTCATCTTTGGCATGTTATTACCGATGGTGATTTTCCTCCTATTCAAAATAATCCCAAAACAAAAAAGGATGAAGTTGTACCTTTTCATAAACAAAATGATGATCTTAAAAAGAAACTTGCAAAAAATAATGAAGCTAAAATGGTAATTTATAATGCTTTGCCACGTAAAGAATATGAAAGAATTTTTATGTGTCAAACCGCAAAAGAGATTTGGGATACTTTGCTAATCACACATCAAGGTAATAATCAAGTCAAAGCTAACAAAATAGATCTTCTTGTTCAACAATATGAACAATTTACGATTCTTGAAGAGGAATTCAAGAGATAGCCTTGCTATACTTAACACTATTATTACTAGTCTAAAAGCACTTGATGAAGGTTTTTCTAGCAATAATAGTGTTAGGAAATTTCTTAGGGCATTACATCCAAAATGGCCCGCGAAAGTCACAGCGATTGAAGAATCAAAGAATCTAACAACCTTACATCTTGACGAACTTATTGAAAACTTGAAAGTCTATAAAGAGGTAATAAAGAAAGACTTCGAAACGGTCAAAGGCAAGAAAGAACAAAGTTGATCTCTTGCATTAAAGGTGAAAAAGGAAGTAAGTGATGAAGATAACTCAAGCTCCGATAGTGAAGACGAAGAGTATGCTATGTCCGTAAAAGAATTCAAGAAATTCTTCATGAGACAAGGAAGATTTGTAAGACAACCACGAGGCGATAGAAAAACATTCCAAAGGGAGTGAAATGTGGTTATGGTAAAAGTGAAAGAAAATGTTTTAGATGTGGTGATCCAAATCACCTCATTGGAGAATGTTCAAAGCCGCCAAAGAACAACGATCAAAGAACATTTATTGGAGGAGCATAGAGCGACAATGGAGAAGATGAAGTAGGAAAGACCAAAGATGAAACTTGCATTATAGTTCAAGCGCCCGATGAAATATGCTTAGGAGTAAACTTGGAACCCGATGAGTGGATTAAAGATAGTTGTTAGCCCTAAAATATGGTGACTAATCCGAAATTACATTTATCATTTATAGTCGGGTCGGGTTAGTTTAGCTAGTCAAGCCCAGGACTATAAATACCCCCTCCATACTTCCATGGAGGGGTAGAAGTTCACATTTGTAAAAGTGTGAGTGTATGTTTTCTTGGTTTTCTCTCAACCACACACACAACTTCCCATTTTCTTATCCTTTCTCTCTAATAAACATGGCTCAATTTCTCTTTCACTTTACCATGCCTCCGGATCTTGTGTTATAAGGGTGAATCTAATGTTAACAATTGGCACTAGAGCACAGGGGGAATCCGTGTTGGTTACTCACTGATTCGTGTGGTTAAATAAGCTCAAATTCATGGCTTATTTTGTCAAAAATCCCACATATTCGAATGGGATTTGGCTTATTGGTTTGTTAATCATCCTCTTTCCTTGTTATACTTGTTCAACAGGTTATGTTGCAACCATATCATGGTGTTTAGATCGTGATTTATAGTTACTTTTGGTTCTTGGTTCAAAAAAGTCAAACCCGGATTATTGTACTTAAATGTGTTTATGTTTATGTTTTTAAGCAAGATCTAGGCCTAAGGTAACTAGTTGTGCAAGAAAAATCAAGGTTTAAAGTAAAAAAGGATGTGTTTTTGGTGATTTTATTGGAAAAATACGTGTTTTTGCTCGAAGTTGACTTTCTGTATGAATGAAGTGGAATATGCAGGTTTGAATGAAGCGGAATATGTAATCCAAGCGGAATATGTAATCCAAGCGGAATATGTAATCCAAGCGGAATATGTAATCCAAGAGGAATATGTAATCCAAGAGGAATATGTAATCTAAGAGGAATATGTAATCCAAGAGGAATATGTAATCTAAGCGGAATATGTAATCCAAGCGGAATATGTAATCCAAGAGGAATATGTAATCCAAGAGGGATAATACCTAATTTCAAGGAATGTGGTGTACTGTGTACATATATGAAATATTTAGACCATATAAAATGGAGTGGGCTTTGCTTAGTTTTTCTTTGTTGGCAGCCGGTTAAATCATGGGCCGAAAAAAATTATGATGTTGGGCTGAATTTTTAATGTTAATTTGGGCTGGAATTGATTTATAATCCGAAAATTTAACCAATTTTATACTCGAATTTTCGTAAAAATTGGTTACACGGACACAATTTTTGGATTGAGCCGAGTCACGAAAAATACTTTCACGACAAGTTTGACAAGACAATGTTGGTTCATTAACGACATTTAAACAACAAACACGATACATTACGCTAAAAAGATCCTGAAAAGATTCAATAAATGACAAACGGCTAGAGATTCGGACTACGATGACAAGTGATCACGGAGTTGATTTGGTATCCCTTATTTGCGATTAAAGTTGAATTTCACAGAGGCGTCTACTTATTTCATCATCGAGACTTTCTTCTATTTTCTATCGATTGATGACTTGCTTGAACGTATACAGTTATGATTAAGACTTGGATTATCTAGTTTCCAGCGGTCAAGGGGTGGTTGGATGAAGACCTGGACAACTATCACTTAAAGGAGTTACGTTGTAGTACTCAGTGTCACACACAGATGTCGATGTGGATAATTTCAAGAGGTGTTGTACTTCTTATACTTTTGATGGAGTATAAGGTACTTAGAGATTCTCTTCTGCACCGTTCTTCAATCAACAATAGTGCAAGCTTAAGTAACAAATTTGGGGGATTTTACTTCAGTTTCAAGTTTGGTATAACAGGTTTACTTCACCATGTGATCACAACAATAGCCGAAAGAATACGAGGTTGGTAAGTTAGCTAGAGAGTTAAAGGTTGAGATGTAATCAGCACTTCTCACGGGTATTTTTGTGCTATTCCAAGACAACGATACTTCACAGTCTAAGCAAAATCTTCAAAGTTCTTCGATGACATTCATTCACAAGACCTTGATTATACCAAGTGTTCTTGATTCTTGCTTCATCTCCTCTACGGTTTGTGAAGTCAAGAGGGTAATGATTCTTTTGTATATCAAGATTTGTGCTTATGACAAGAAATTCTCGAGTAGATGGACGTACACGACAATGATGCTTCCGAGAGTTCGCAACCATCATGGGGGGAAATGTGTACATTCGGGACTTAATTGACCTTGATGTTACCATGTCAACTTCTAGGGGGAAGTTTGTTAGCCCTAAAATGTTTAGTATGGTTTATGAAGTATTATGCAAACGTGAGAAGAACAGTTGCTGATTTCTCGCATGCACCCCTGAACGAATATTCACCAAGCCCTAATGACAAGAAGCAGTGGTCGTTGGTGTGGTTTGACTTCTACAAAATTCCGCTGTGCACTTTGATGACAAGTAGAAGATTGTTCAAGCTACATCAATGTTTCAGAATCTGCTTAAGATAGGGATGTTGGTTTGGGGGGAAGCCGATTCAGAAACTTCGCCAAAAAGGAGTCTATGAAGAAAGGTTTTCAAGACATGCTGCATGGATTGAGGGGAAGTTAATCCAACTCATGCATACTACAATGGTTCAAGAACAAGTAAAGACAATGAAGATCCAAGCTGGAATACAAGTTTTAATACTAGGAGAACTCAAAAGACAACTTCAGCTGTGGAAGCGCTTTAGAAGACTATATTACGTTGTTATTTATACTTGTTAGGAACATTGTAAGTAATTCCATAAGTCCACATATTGGGGAAGATTGTTAGCCCTAAAATATGGTGATTTATCTGGAATTACATTTATCATTTATAGTCCTGTCGGGTTAGTTTAGCTAGTAAAGCTAGGGACTATAAATACCCCCTCCATACTTCCATGGAGGGGTGAAGTTCACATTTGTAAAAGTGTGAGTGTGTGTTTTCTTGGTTTTCTCTCTCAAGCACATACACCTCTTCCTATTTCATCTATTTTCTCTCTAATAAACATGGATGATTATTTGTTCCATTTTATCCAACCTCCTGATCCAGTTTGTTGCGCGTACCTTTAGCGTGACGAGTTGCTAAAAACGGCGAGTTGCTAAAAACGGCGAGTTGCTAACGGCGAGTTGCTAACGGCGAGTTACCAAACAGCGAGTTACTAATTGGCAGCGGTTTGCTAAGAATTTTTTTTGTGAAGAAAAGGGTTTCAGTAAAACAGCCATAACTTTTGATCCGTAAGTCCGTTTTAGGCCCGTGACCTCTCAAATCGAAGAGAAAAACGAGACGGATCACGCTGTATCCACCCTTTAGCTGGTTAAGGATTTTTCGAGGCCCAAAAAGCTCGTTTACCATGATTTATTGACATTTTTCATATTTTTGGAATTTGTGTTAGACTTGTTTTTGTTCTAGCTCACGGCCCATCTGTATTTTTAGGCCCGTTTCAGTTTGGTGAGCCTATTTAAACAAACAGCTTTAACCCTAGCCAGAAAATTATCTGTTTTTAGACAATTAAATCATTGGCCGCTGATTCCGAATCAAATCATTCACGGTTTTCTATTGATTTTGTAAAATCCCGTTAATAAAATATGGTTTACGAGTGTTTTCGGGTCTGTTTGTGCAATAAAAACATTAAGAAATAATGTAGTATTACTTACATAATATTTATACATGTTTTAACGTTATAAATATTATTTTATAAAATAATTAAGCTATTTATATAATATTCATTATATAAACAATAAGAAAAGAATATTTAATCAAGTGTTATTAACATAAGATGTAGTATTACTTATATAACATTTATACATGTTTTTAACTTTATAAAGATTATTTATATAATAATTAACTATTTTATAATATCATTATAATAAACAATAAAGAATTTATTTTTTTAATTTTTTTTTGCTCAAAAAAGTGTTATAAAATTAACATAAACAAACGTTACTTAAACATTGTTTCCAACTTTCTATAAATTAACAAAAAATAGTAAAATGGTGATTAACAGATAATTTACATTGTTATATTTATTTTACATACAATACACTTATATACTTACTAATTAATTTGGTTTGCATTTATGATTTTTGTGACATTGATGATTGGTGTCATTTTTATACACTTTTTAGGGGTGTTTAACCCCTAAAATTGTGTGTTTATGCCCAAAATAGGTACTTAATCATTCCTTTTTAGGTATTTCTCATTTGGAAGACATTTAGATGAATTACACGTAACTTGGGCTCATTTGGAGAAGAAACGAATAAGATTACAAACCAACACCAAGACTCTTGAAGATTTATACTCACAAAGCCTGGAGACGGCGTAACAAGACATACACGACGCTGTCATAACTCATCCAGTGACGGCGTCACATATATCAAGATGGCGTCAGCTCGCACCGACTTAAACGCATATCTAGAAGATTCATTTTACGATGATGTCACGATTAAAATGCGACGGCGTCATGTCGATTTTCTTATATATACAAACCCTAATTTAGGGTTTTGGGTGTGTAACTTTAGAATAAAAAGAGGGTACGAACCCTAGTTCGTTTAGCAGCTGTAGGAGACGATTTTAAGGCCTAAAAACCCTATTGTACCTCTTCCAAATCATGTTTTAATCAAGCAAGGTTTACTTAATCATTCAATATGTCTATGTGTTGTTTGATCTATTGTTCTTGCTTTATCTTTAACATGCTTGGCTAAACCTATTATTGTGTTTATTTATGATTGTATAAAACCTAGAATGTAGATCTTAGTGATGTTGCTTCTTGTGATGGATGTGCACGTTAGGTATTAGAAAACCATCTTTCTATCTATAATCGTTGTTCATATGTCAATGGAAACGTAATTGTGTAGAAAGGATACCATCGAGTAATAGTCTTCATACTACTTTACCCCCTAGTATGGTTGATCCACTTTTTATGTATTTTACATGCACTTAGTAAACTCCTAGGGGCTGTGTAATAGTCTTCATACTACCTTGCATGTGCGTTGCTCTAGAGGCATACTAAGTAGACGGCGGGTTCGTGGTGTAATTCGTTTCATGATATAGGAAATAGATACACCAGATCATCAACAAGTGTGACAGCAATATCACTAGGAGAAGCTAATTCTAGGGGTAGTAATACATGATTAAATAAACACAGTCTTTTATCTTATTGTTATCACCAGTAGCTTAGTTAATATTTAGTTTAAAAAGCTAAAACCAAACCTCTCTTAAATTATATGATTTACTTGCTTTCCATAAAATATAAAAATACAAAAATAATCTTCTCTCAACCCTTAGAATTCTGTTAGACTGTGTTCAAGCATTCCCAACCTATTCCTTGAGTGAACGATAAACAACCCCGAGTCTTGCCTATACTACACTACAACGATTAGGTGCACTGCCTAGGAAGTTGTAAAACTTCTCGTGTAGAAGTCCTACGACGACCGCACATCAAGTTTTTGGCGCCGCCGCCTGGGGAATAGTTAGGTATTGATCATAGTTTAGCTTAGTTCTACTTGCTTGAATCCTTTCAAGTAAGATTTAATTCTCGCATATTAGCTTTCTTGTTGTCTATCTTTTCTTCGTGTATCTGTTTCGTAACCCATTCTTGTCAACCACCTTGGGAGACGAGAATCCTATCCGTACTCTAGGAATTGGCTTGAACGCCTTCTAGCAGAATCCATTCTTGTCAACCAAATAGGGAAAGAACGCGCCTGCGTTTATTTCAATTTTCCTTACGCGATCAAGCTAGCAATTGGCTTGAACGCCTTCTAGCAGAATCCATCTCCACATGGGAGGATCTTACTACCCGATTCCTTGCTCAATTCTTTCCACCTGGAAGGACCGCAAAACTCCGCAATGATATCTTGATGTTCCAACAACATCATGGAGAATCTTTATCCGAAGCATGGACTCGTTTCAAGGACTTACTCCAAAAAGTCCCTTATCATGGTCTTGATCTATGGCTCCAATTCCAAATCTTTTACAATCATGTCAACTGCACCACTCGGGAGAGCATTGACTATGCAGCAGGCGAGAGGCTTAGAAAACTAAGGCTAGATAAAGATTGTGATACTATCGAAAAGTTAGCCCAATATGAGAATGAAGGGTGGAATGATGCCTTCACTCGGAGAATGTGGCCTTAATACGAAAACCCCAGACATCAAGCAAATACTTGGAATCATGGGCATAATGTAGATACAACTTTGAGAACGCAAAAATTTTTCTCGTTTAAAAAAAATTGGGGAAACAAAAAGGTTTGGAAAAAAACAAAAAAAATAGGGGGGGCGTATGCCGGTTGAAAAACCCAACGATAGTATCGACCGCCCACTAAGCCATCACGACAAGAAGAATTTGAGCACATTATGATGAACTTCATCTACGATCAAGAAGAAAGGATCAAACAACTCAAAAATTACATGCAAAACATTACAAACGAGTTCATGGAATTCTCTTCAGAAGTCGCACTAAGACTGAAGGAAAGGATAAAGGAAGCGAAAGTAACCTTGAATAATCAAAAAATCACAATGTATCCAGATACAAAGGTCCTGGCGAACAGTACTAAACATAAACCTTCTTAAAAACCTCAAGAAGGAAAAGTTTTCCTACTCTGCGAGTCGTCTAGTATTAAGATAGTCCGGCTAAACCATGTATCCATTCAACCTCGGTAAGGAATATCTTCGAGTTTAAGTTGGAAAAGAGGGCTAATCAGTCCATACAACCAAGCAATTCACCCACCCATTCATCCACCTTATTTTCTCAAAGCAACCCCCTTAGAATAAACAAGCCCACTGATCGTGACCCCTCTTCCCGTTGTTCTATTACATCATATGATAGGACGACCCTTGTATTTGATCTAGGAGGAATGACACGCGAGCATCCTTAGAATGAAAGTCATGGGTTGCTCATTTTGAAATCCCTTGAACTTCAAGGTTTAGGGACCAACTAAAAATTTACCGGTAACGCCATCCACGATTATATACGTGACGCCGTTACGACGATCTGCGTCCAAAAACTCAATAAAACCAATCACAATTCCCTGTCTTCCTTCTACACTAACATAACAACAGCCACCAAACATATCAATCAAGCACCAACTCGATTTCTACCATTCACGATCATTCATCCTCAATCGGTAAGTAAATCATTCATTCTACTCTTGCGATTTCATTTGTTTCCTATCCGCTCTATTGATTGATTCCCCTAATTTGATTTATACCCAATTGATTGTAATTAGGAACAATTAGACACCAATCTATTAAGTTTGTTGTTACCTTGAGTATTGAATCATCCGAAATTAACACTTTTGCAAAAACAACTCAAAACTAGGATTGATGAACCTAATTTTTTCGAATTCCTAATGTGGGTCTGACGATAAGGGGGTGTTTGGGAACATGTTTATTGGAAAATAGCTTAGTTTTCCCTCGCAAAACATATTTTTGAAACTGATCCACTGTGACGGCGTCACATGTTATTGGTGACGCCGTCGCCACCGTCTGAACAGATACTCAGCTTTGTTATCACTCTCTAACTCATATCGTTTCTTGTTCTAACTTCAATATAGGCAATGAGCAAGAGAGCTAGAAGTACTGGGGGACATGCCTCCTCAGCCCACAATGAAAGAATGGAAGAAAAGGTCCGCAAATTCAGATTGTTTGATAACGAGGATCATCAAATGAACTACAACACCCTCGTCGGACGCTCTATTCACTCCGAGGATGTTGGATGGAAATTCCTATCAAAAATGGGGTCTTGCCTCAGCATTCTTCGACTCCATCACTCTGTCACTCTTTCTCTGGCCAATAATGGGCTAACCTTTTTTCCCAAACACGAGCCTATTTTCCGCGAGGCTTGCTCGCGATCTTTGCATCTTTTTGAGTTTGGATGCCCACCCCTGTAAGACACCTTAACTAGGGGTCAAGTTTAGGTTAGGAGAGGAATAGAAGGGAAGGCCACCTTCTTGAAGTTTGGATGGGAGTTGGTCTATACTCGGATGAGGGAGTCCCGAGATGGTTGCAACACATAGGGTTGAGAAATGCTGTTTGTGGGTATACGGTTCAATGCCACTCATTTTACTCATCTGTTTTGGCCTACTATTAGTGATGGCGGGTATAATGTGGGGAACACTAAAGCAAAATCTATTAGGAATCTAAGGATCAGGCTTGCTCATCGTTGCCGCATAATAACCATCACGGGAAGGAAGGAAACCACCATGGTGTCCACGAAATTAATATATTCTACTCTATTGCATCTTGGAGGATGGGATTTGTTTGCAATATTCCCTATTGTGCTTGCTAAATTACCTAAGAGCGTAAGGAAAAGAGTGGTGATTTTTGGGGGGAAGTATTGTAAACAAGGTTGGCTCCGGTCCTTTTTGGTTTGCTCACAATGAATGGTTGAGTTTTGTTCGAACTGTGAACCCATTTACCTCCATGTTTATAGAAAAATGTCATTGATTAAGATGTGGGTTATCATAGAACTCCATGAGGGTGAGTGTTGTTGGCCGGCTACTAGAGAAGTTGAGGGAGAGGGTGGAGGTGATGATGAGGAAGGCGATGGAGAGGGGAGAAAACAAAGGGATTGGTGGTCCCGCATACATATTATCGTAACATGAGCTAGGTGTAATGGCAAGTCCTTACAAGCAACATTTGATGGGTAATCAGACGAGCGATGGGGAAGGCTCGACACTTGGATGGGGCAATAAGACAAAAGAGCCAGTTGGATGTATGAGCACACTATCCGCCAGTTTTAATACTTGTCGACCATGACGTCAACCTTGAGCCACACCTCCAGATTGATCCGTTTCCTGGGTTCGAAGCCAACTACCCTCCTTATGGATATCAGGGACACATGTGTCCCGGATATACATACCACCCCTACCCTCTTCAGGACGACTCCTCTTGATCCCTTTTTGTTTCATTCTAGTGTTACTTTCATCCCTTGTCATTCGAACAATTATGGTTTGTAATAGTTTCTAGGGCTCGAACAATTTAACCCTTGTTATGAATATTTCTACTATGAATTATTTTAATTAATGTCTTGAGTGTTTTATTCTTCATAGTTTGTTTTATTATGTTTGAACTATCTTGTAATCATGCTTTGTTTGTCTTTAACTTCGTCTTAATTTCAATCAAAGGTATTTTTCAAACAATAAGTGTAGGGGAATTTATCCGGCTTTTGAGCCAAATTTAAACATGATAATATGAAGTCGTTTTTGATTATTTCGCATCAGTTCGAATGTCCATATGATTGAATGTTAAACTCAGGTTTTTGTATAGCCACTTTACTACAGGAATTAACTTATGAATTCAAAGTGTAGGATATTTGTTCATCAAAACAAAAATGTTGTATTCACAAACTTGGGAGACGGGCCGTCACGATTAAACACTGCGAAGCCGTCTATCACGACACTGTGACAGGGTCACCACACCTGACGAAGTCAAACGCCTGTTCCGAAAAACTTAAAGTTTTAAAGTATTATTGAAATATAACTTTGGCACGAAATTTAATATATTTATTCTATCCATTATAAACCTGCAAAAAACCTAATGAATTTTTTAACAATTTCTTTCATCTATCTTTAGTAGTCGAAACCTAAATTAATATTTTATATGTAAATTCACTTTTTATGCCTTGGTATTAGTTGTCTTTGTCTTTGATTACAGGTTATATTTGATGAGAAGAAGCTTGGAAGTTCTTAGGAAGTTTCATTGATGTTCCCGGAGACGATTTTTATACTGTTATCCACATGTTTCTTCTCCATTATGGTGACCACCAGATAGTACTAGTTTCTTTTCCTTGTTTTCTTTTCCCTATATCTGTTTTAACGGGTACTTCAAGAGAACATTGGGGACAATGTTCAACTTAAGTGTAGGGGGAAAATAAGCCTTAGAAACTATTCTTTCATTTACCGTTTGCTTTGTCCTTAAAAAGATGGGTAATATATCAAAACATAGCATAAAAGGGTTATTTTTACCAAAATTTAATTTTTTTTTACGACACACACCTACAAAAACCGAGTATTACTAGCGTCCCATGGATAGGAATTTATATGACTAGCATAAAAACCCTCAAAATTCCACCCTCCAAAAAAGTGAGGTTCGCCCTTAGATCTTTAGGAATTCGTGGTACCATCGGATGGTAACCAACGATGATCTTTATCTTTTACCCGGTTCGAGTTAAGGTTGATCTGCAGGCGTGCATGTCTATTCCGTCGTTGAGGCCATGTATGCATTGCCTTATCGCCTTTTCTGACATGTCTGGTGTTAGTAAAATTCACATGAGTGTACCAGTAGCATATTAAATTCTAGAACTTGTTTTTGTGATGCATCCCGAGACTGCATAGTAAGTATTAGGATTTGCTTGATAAGAGGCATTAGGATTAACCCATGTTTTAAACCTGTAATTTGTTATGTGGTCACCACGCTTCATATAAACTCTCTCACACCCTTGCCATGCACTCACCTTTAGTGCAGGATACCCTAGTACAACTCTCTGAGCCTATCCTTTTTCACGGTTCTCATAATTTTCTGGTTAATCCGGACTATTAATGAAGAGCATTGTCACCCTTAAACCAATCGTTACACCCAAAAATCCTTAGCCTACCTTATATGTACTCGCCTTTAGTACATTATTGTGATAACCCAAGTTAATTATTTGAGTACACGGTTGCTAAGTCCTTATCCTTGTAAATACAGTTTTGGGACGATTGGGATTCATGGTAGTGTTTATTTTGCGGAAGATTAGGGAAGAAAAGTTAAGTCAATACCCCTATTGTTTGTTCAAATGATCTCATGATATTTTATATCACCTCAAATCGGGTCATAGTTAGATGGTAAATATCCAACGCATGTAAAAGCTCAAGTGTAAGGGTACGTATTATAAACCCCATGTGATGTATTATGTTATTAAAAAAAGAGAAAATAAAAAGAAAGAGATTAATGTAGAGTTGTGTAGAGTATGTAGATCTTTGTCTGAGTCTTGGCTTAGCAACCAAACCAAAGTGTATTCATGTAAATAAAAAACTAACCCTTCCACTCTAAATTCACCCAAAGCCACCCAAATGTATCCCATCTATTTCCGTTTCCATTATATGTTATCTTACACCTACACCCCACAACCCTTTATATAGACCTCTTAGATAGTAATGAATAATGCTTGCACCTAGCGGTGGAGGTTTGATCCTTTACCAAGCCTATGGTAATTTTATATGCTACTGGACAGGTGAAGGAGTTTTGTGATTTTCCGTTTCCCGCCATCTGTTTAATTATTATACACCGAGTCGAAAGAGAGAATCCCAAACACTATGTGAAGGTAGTTTAGTATATACTTGCACGTGCTTTTAATTACGAGGTCTCAGAAGGTTGTGTTGTAGAATATGTTTAAAGAGTAGGTAAAATAACCCCTCATATTGTTATTGTCTAGGTAAAAAAGCCCATTTGTTTGAGGACAAGCAAATTCCAAGTATAGGGGTATTCGATGAGGTGTCATTTTATATACTTTTTTGGGGTTGTTTAACACCCTAAATAGTGCATTTGTGCCCAAAATAGGTACTTAATCGTTCCTTTTCTTTGTATTTTCATTGGAAGGCATTTGGAAGGAATTACACGTGACTTCGGGCTCATTTGAGAGAAGAAACGGGATACATAGACAGGACCTTATACCAACATTGATTAAGAATTTCTCTACAGTGGCTGGAGACAACGTCACAGATATAACGTGATGCTGTCACCACGAAGACCAAGATGGCGTCACATGATTCCACGACGGCGTCCGAGCATACGACCCAACCTATTATCTAGAATATTCTCTTTCATGACGGCGTCACGATTAAAACACGACGCCGTCATAGCGTTTTTCCTATATATACAAACCATAAATATGGGTTTTAGGTGTGTAACTTTTGTAATTAAAAAGAGGGGTACGAACCCTAAGGTTCATTTTAGCTCTGTAGGAGATGATTTTTGTGGCCTTAAAATCCCTATTGTACCTCTTCTACATTCATCGTTTTAATCAAGTAGCTTACTTAATTATTCGTGATATCGGTCTAATTCTGGATGTGTTGTTTACTATTATTGTCTTGCGTTTTTCGATTAACATGCTTGGTTAAACCTACCTATTGGTTTTTTTATGATTGTATAATACTAAGATTAGATTCTTAGCGGTGTTGTTGCTTCTTGTGATTGACTTCTTTGATGTGCACGTTAGGTCTTAGAAAACCAACTTTTGTCTGTATCACTGTTGATATGTCTAGGGAAACGTGATTGTGTAGAAAGGATACCATCGGGTAATAGTCTTCATACTACCTTGCCCCCTAATATGGTTGATCCACTCTTAATATATTTCACATGCAGTTAGTATACTCCTAGGGGGCCGTTGTACTTGTCTTCATACTCCCATTGGCATTGTGCGTTGCTCTAGCGGCATACTAAGTAGACGGCGGGTTCGTGTAATTCGTTCATGCTTTAGGAAATAGTTACACAGATCATCACAAGTGTGACAAGGAACTACCACTAGTGAGAAAGACAATCTAGAGAGTAATACATGATTAAATAGACACAATCTTTTATCTTATTGTTATCACCATTAGTTTAGATTATTATTTAGTTTAATAGCTAAAACAAAACCACTCTCTCTAATTATATGATTTACCTGCTTTCCATAAAATATAAAAATACAAAAAAATAATCTTCCCTTAACCTTTAGAATTCTGTTAGACCGTGATCAAGCCTTCCTAACCTATTCCTTGAGTGAACGATAAACAACCTCGAGTCTTGCCCATACTACACCACAACGATTAGGTGCACTGCCTAGGGAGTTGTAAAACTTCTCGTGTAGAAGTCATACAACAACCGCACATCAACGCAGTAACCAACTAAAATACCTACACAACCGTCAGAGAAAAACCACCTCAAAACCTCCTAAAAACATAATTTATAAGTTGTACACTACCCAAAGCCACAACACAATTTAGGAGAACTCTTTGAATCAACTACTGCTTCTTGTTTTACACAGGAACTGTGAGTATCTTCAAACCGATATCATCTATCATTTATACATGCAAAAACTATTCAATATGGTGAAAAATTACAAAATCACCAATGTTATTATCATTGTTAAGTCATCTCTAAGCTATGAATTGTAATATCAAGGCACATTTTCCAATATACTCATCACCACCAACCATGCGTGATCAACATGATTGAGGCTGATAAAAAAAAAAGTTGATCACCATAGACCTTACGCGATCAACCTATGTGGCAACATTAGGGCTTAGATTCCATTTCGTTAATGCCTAGATTCAATGTGGTAGTGACACGTGTTCTTCGAGTTCATCACTACAGGTATTGCGTGATTAATATGGCCAATTTCAAAAATCAGACCCACGAGGTCTCTACAAGATAACTGATATATCAAATGGCCAAATAGGTAAAAAACGCTTTTACGGCAACCATGGGTCTTCCATGTGCTCATAAGAAAAAGCATATGAAAGGGAATGTACTTTCGTTGGACCTTGTACATTCACATTGGAGAATTGATACATTATCTCTTATTCAAGAAGATGATTCACACGATGATGACGCAAACAAATTTGTTCCACTGCTTGATGAGTTGCGTTCCAAGTATCTAGTGTGGCTTCTACATAAGAAAGAATATGCTATCTTAATGATTACTAAGCTGGTGAATGAACAAGATATATTATTTGAGCCGCCTTTACTTAAATAGTCATCCTTAGATGTAGGTCAAGGTAGACGTAATAGGCCACGAACCACCCATCAAACCACATAGTCCGGATAGTTTTAGGATGAAGGTAGTAGATTATTTAACAACTCAAACATCGCCTGACCTCACATGAAAATTCTCATCCATAAAGGGTGTGTATAGATTATTATAACCCAGGTATAAGACCTTAAGAGAAGTTATGGATTTAAACTGTTTATAATGTAAAAAATGTATCGCAATGTGATTTGATATTTCAATTGGGATATGCGTTTTGATGTATGATTGGGATTAAATATAAGGAAGTTTCTTCCTCTAAGAGGAAGAAATTAGTTTTATTCAGCCATGCCAAATAAAAGTAAGAAAAGAACAGAGAGGAGAATTCTAAAAACACACATTTAGAACATACATTCTCACCAACCAATTTCCACATGTGACCCCATCTCATACAATGGTGTGTACCAGTTACTATCACCCGCACTTGAACTCAAGTATAGGGGAACCCTCCCCTTTATCTGTTAAATAAGAGTAGAGTCAGGCTCGTGACTCGAACAAAAACAAACGCTAATGGAGGCGGCAAACCAACAATTACCTTTCCCGTAATGGAGTGTCATGTGTGTTTTTTAATCTTACCATTGTTTTATTTATGTTTGAATCTATCTTTGTAATCATGCTTTGTATTTTTTTAACCTTGTCTTAATTTCAATCAAGGTATTTTGCAAACAATAAGTGTATGGGGAATTTATCCGTCTTTTGAGCAAGCCTCCTCGCCAAGCCAAATTCAAACCTGTTAAATGAATTGTTTTAAGAATAATTCGCGTCAGTTTCGAGTCATAGATTGAATTGTTAAATACTCAGGTTCTATGCAGCCTTTCGTACAGGAATTAGACTTATGGAATCAGTTCTTCAAGAAATTTTTTCATCAAAAACAAAAATTTCGATATTCCACAAGACTGGGAGACGGCGTCACGATAACACGCGACCCGTCACCACGACACATTGACGGGTCACAGCCAACCCCGACGGCCGTACAAACCGCTCAGTCAAGAAAACCTTAAATTTTTTAAATATTTTTGAATAGCAAAAGCTTCACAACATTTAATATATTTATTCTTCTTAAATTAAAACCCTCCTGCATAAACCAAATGAGTATAACAAATCTTATCATTGATATCTATCAGAGTTGAGCCACTAAATTTCACAATAGGTATATTGGGTAAAACACACATTGTTATGCTTGATATAGTTGTCTTTGTCTGATGTACAGTATAATTGATGAGGAGAAGCTTGAAGTTCTTAGGAGTTTCATGGATGATCTCTATAAATTTAACCAGTTATCGCATGTTTCTTCTCCATTATTGAGTAAACCAACGGGGAGTACTAGTTTCATAATACCTTAGTTTTCTTTTCCCTTTTAACTGTATTTAATTAAACGGGTACTTCTAGAGAATATTGGGGGACAATGTTCAACTTAAGTGTAGAGGGGAAAATAAGCCTTAGAACTATTCTTTCATTTATCATTTGCTTTGTCCTTAAAATGATGGGTAATATATTGAAACATAGCATAAAAGGGTGATTTTTACCAAAATTCAATTTTTTTACGACACATACCAACAAAAACCGAGTATTACTAGCGTCCCATGGATAGGAATTTATATGGCCACCCCCACAATGTGAGGTTCACCCTTAGATATTATACCTTTAGCTTGTTCGAGTTAAGGAGTGAAGCAATCATGTGTGTCTATTCGTCATTATGGATGTGTATGCTTGGTTTTGTCGCCTTTTCTGGAACATTGGTATTGGTTATTTTAGGATTATGAGAGTGTACCGGTAGTATATTAAATTCTAGAACTTGTTTTTGTGATGCATCCCGAGACCGCATAGTAAGTATTAGGATTTGCTTGATAAGAGGCATTAGGATTAACCCATGTTTTAAACCTGTAATTGTTATGATGGCCATACTGATCATAGTAGTATCCCACACCCCCTTTGCCATGCACTCACGCTTTATTGTAGGATATGGTTCTCCCGCTCTCGAATTCTCTCTGGTTAATCCGACTATTAATGAAGAGCCATTGACAAACCTTCAACCAATCGTTACACCCCAAAAAGCCTAGCCTACCTTATATGTATTCTCACCATTAGTACATTATTGTGTTTTAACTAAAACCCAAGTTAATAATTAAGTACAATAAAAAAACGGTTGCTAAGTCCTTATCCTTGTAAATACATGTTTAGGGACATTGGGAGTCAATGGTAGTATTTATTTTCCGCGGAAGGAATAGGAAGAAAAGTTAAGTCAACACCCCCATTATGATATTGTTCATATAAGATCTCCATGTTATTATTGATCCACCTTAATTTGGTGATCATTATTAGATTGTAAATATTCAGCATGTAAAAGCTCAAGTGTAGGGGTAAGTGTTATAAACCCTCATGTTGTATTATGTTATTTAAAAAAAATGAGAAAAAAAGAGATTGATGTAGAGTTATGTAGAGTTTGTATATCTTCGCCGAGTCTTGGCTTAGCAACCAAACCAAAGAGTATTCGTGTAAATAATTAGCTAACCCTTCCACTCCTACCAAAATCACCACTAAAGTCAACCACCTAAATGTATCCCATTCCGATTCTGTTTCCATTATATGTTATCTTACACCTACACTCCACAACCCCTTAAAAAAGACCTCCTATATAGTAAATGATAATACCTGCACCTATACGGTGGAGGTATTAATAAAATCCATTACCAAGCCTAAGGTAATATATACTGCTATGATAAGAAAAGAGTGTGATTTTCTTTTTTCCCCCATATGTTATAATTCAATTATACAACCCGAGTGAAAGAGAGAAAAAAAAAAAAATTCCCCAAACACTTATGTTAGTGCTAGTAGTTTATTTTCTGTGCTTTTAATTAAGAGTCTAGGAGGTTGTGTTGTAAAGAATATTTTTACAGAGTAGTTAAAATACCCTCTTATATTTGTTATTGGTTCATATATTAAAGCCTATTTGCTTTAGGACAAGCACACCTGAAGTGTAGGGGTATTTGATGAGGTGGGTCATTTTTAATATACTATTTCGAGTTTGTTTTAAACCCCCAAATCACTGTGTTTATGCCCAAAATAGGTACTTAATCGTTCCTTTTCAGGAATTTTCACATGATGACAATTGGATGAATTAACACGTGACTTGGGCTCAATTTAGATAAGAAAACGGACGAGATTAACGACCAACAACTAAGACACTTGAAGATTAGTGCTCACAGAGCCTGGAGACGGCGTCACAACCACCTAAGACGCCGTCACAACTCATCAAGTGACGGCGTCACATCATTCATGATGGCGTCAGCCCGCACCGACTCAAATGCAGATCTAGAAGATTCTTCTTACACGACCGTCATGACTAAAACAACGACGCCGTCGCGTTGGTTTTTCCCTAATATACAAAACCACGAATTTAGGGTTTTGTGGTGTAGACTTTAGGAATAAAAAGAGGGGTACGAACACTAGTTTGTTTAGCAGATTAGGAGACGATTTTAAGGGCCTAAAAAAACCCTTTGTAACTTTTTTCCCGAATTCAATGTTTTAATCAAGTACGGGTTTACCTTAATCATTCAATATGTCTAGTTTTGTTTGATTTATTGTTTCTTTGCTTTATCTTTAAAAACATTGCTTAGCTAAACCTCCTATTGTGTTTATTTATGATTGTAATGAAATCTAGAATGTAGACTTATGGTGTTTGCTTCTTGTGATGGATTGTACGTTAGGTCTAGAAACCACAGCTTTGTCTGTATCCTGTTATAAGACTAGGGAAAACGTGATTGTGTAGAAAGATACCATGGGTAACAGTCTTCATACTACCTTTCCCCCTAATATGGTTGATCCACTTTTAATGTATTTCACATGCACTTAGTAAACTCCTAGGGGTCCTGGTAATAGTCTTCAAACTATCTTGCATATGCTTGCTCTAGCGGCATACTTATAGAACGTCGGGTTCTAGTAATATTCGTTTCATGCATTGAGGAAATAGTTACATAGATCATATCACAAGTGTGACAAGGAACAACACTAAGAGTAAGCAATCTAGGGATTATACATGATTAACTGTAGACACAATCTTTTATCTTATTGTTATCACCATTAGTTTAGATTATTATTTAGTTTAATAGCTAAAACCAAACCTCTCTCCAATTATATGATTTACTTTCTTTCCATAAAACATAAAAATACAAAAAGAATCTTCCCTCAACCTTTAGAATTCTATTAGACCGTGATCAAGCCTTCCTAACCTATTCCTCGAGTGAACGATGAACAACCCCGAGTCTTGCCTATACTACACTACAACGATTAGGTGCACTGCCTAGAGAGTTGTAAAACTTCTCGTATAGAAGTCCTACAACAACCGCACATCATAAGATGAAGGGCCTTCTTTAGTCCTTTTTTATGTCTAAAATCACGAAGTCTACAGGGTACACATAACCAGCAACATCCACTAATACATCTTCGACTATTCCTAAGGGGTAGATATACGAAAGACTAGCCAGGGAAAGCCTTATGTCGGTTTCTGCAGGCCTTTCATTGGTTAGCTTACTGTAGGTGAAAAAGAGCATGACGTTCACATCAGATCCTTGGTCAACTAAGGCATTTGTGTGTTTTAATCCTCTTATGTTACATGGTATTTCAAAATTTCCTCATATGTCCTCCTTTCTGGTTACTCTATTTTTAAGAATTAAGTCGTGTACATGTCACCTAGGTAATAAATTGTAAGTTTTTTTTCACTTATTTTGACAACCACGAAGCTACCGACAGGAAGTCATTAAACTTTTTAAATTGTCCACGAAGCCCTTCGATTAATTTTTTTCATTTGACTTTTATGTTTCAGGTAATTCCTAAATTAATGGGAACTAGGGCTCCTGCCGCTTCTGTTTCCTCCTCACCGTACTTCATGACGTTCTATTTACACACTTTTGGTTGGTTCATCATTTGCCCTTCTTTCAACCTTGTTTGTCACGAAAGCTTTTTAAGTGGTTCTTCTTCCTCAGATTTGCTAGGCTCCACTATGCTTTCAATGATTTCCCTATTGTTTACCATGTCTTTTTCCTCCTCTTCACTTTCCACAGTCATCTCGTGATCCTCGTACTCGGTTATACTAGACTTCATATTTCCCTCTTCCTTAGCTTCATCTTCCTTATTTAGAATAACGATTGAATTAACAAAGTGAATACGTTTTGGGGATGAAGGGTTTCTATTTTGTTCTACTAATGATGACTGAGATAGATATTTTAGGAAGAGTAACTTTGATGGTCTTTTGATTCCCTTGCCTCGAAGCTCCTCTTTTGTGAGGTCATTAGCAGACGTGAAATTCATTTGAGCTGCGGGGCTTCCTACAATGTTATGAATGGGAGTGTCATCAAGCTTTTCAGAAATGGTTTTCCACAAAAGATTAATTTCCAAATCATTCCGGCTACTGTGTCCAAGTTTGAGTTCTTAGACTGGATATCTTTTTCCTAGATGAGAGTCAAAATCAAATATGCCTTCTCAAGCTTCATTGGTAATTAAGACGAGAAAGGTGTGTACGAGCCATCCGTGGGCTGGTAAATGTTTGGGCCTGTGCCCAGTTAAAGTTTGGCTTTCCCTTCCAAGCATTGGCGGCTTCGTTAAAGGTTCTCGGTCCTTAGTTCATAGCGAACTGCCTACTTCTCATTCTGTCAGTATGCGAGGATGCATAATCAACAAAGGCTTGTTCGGGATTTTCCATGCAGTACTGAGTATCGTGGGGACCACTACATATCTTGCATGAAGAAGTGATTTTGTTCACTTAAGTAGGTTGCATCAGAGCAATGTAGGCTTCCATCAAGCGTTGAACTTGATTTTCCAGCTCGATGAGGGGCGGTCGATGTACTCGGGACATATAATTTTCCCCCCCCCCCCTTGAGGCAAAAGATTGTCTTTGACCGCTTAGAGAAATCCCTTGGGTCGTTCTAACCTTCGTTGTCATAGAGGGTGAGGTCCTTTAATAATGCCAAGGATTCTTTGGCATTTCTGTCATAGAGCTTACTACCGGTCGATTGGTCAATGATTCGTCTTGTGGCGAGAGTGACATGGTCATAATAAATTTGGACTTGGAGCCAAAGATCGATGCCATGATGAGGGACTTTTTGGAGTAAGTCTTTAAAATGAGTCCATGCTTCAGAAAGAGATTCTCCTTGATGTTGTTAGAACATAAGAATGTCGTTGCGAAGTTTTGCAGTCCTTCCCGGTGGAAAGAATTGAGCAAGGAAACGAGTATCTTGCTGGAAGACGTTCAAGCCAATTGCTAGCTTGATCGCGAAGGGAAAATTGAAATAAACGCAGGCGCGTTCTTTCCCTATTGTCACCATTAAGGTCAAGTGAGTCCACTAGTTTAAGAAAATCCTTAAGGTGTTGGTTTGGATCCTCGGACCGAAGTCCGTGGAATAAGCATCCGTTTTGCACCAACCGGATGGTGTCGGATCAAAGAGGTACCACATTGTTCCCTTTGGGGAGTTCAATGGTGATCTTGTAGCCCTCATGGCTAGGTTTGGAGTAATCTCCAAGAGTACAGATAGGATTCGCGTCTCCCATGGTGGTTGGCAAGAATGGATTACGAAACAAATAACACAAAGAAATGATAGACTACAAGAAAGCTAATGTACTGGAATTAAATTTCTCACTTGATAGGAATCAAGCGAGTAGAACTACTTTAACACTATCCGAAACCTAACTAATTTCCTCAAAATACGGTGCCATAATCTTGATGTGGAGGTTGTGAAGACTTCACAGGAAGCTTTACAATCTCCTAGGCAGTGTACATAACCGTTGTAGTGCAGTATAGGCAAGACTCGGGGGGTTGTTATCGTTCTCTAGGGGAATAGGTTTGGAAGGCTCGAACACAGTCTAACAAAATTCTAAGGGGTTGAGAGAAGATTCTTTTTGTGTTTTTATATTTTTAAGAAAGCAAGTAAATATCATAGTTTTTTTTATCCCTTCTTGACAGATCTTACTTAGTGATATGTGTGAAAACACATATCCTTTTTATATCAAAAATGTCCCACAAAAGACAAAATTGTGCTTAAAATACTTGTATATTACTTGTTTTTGTCTTTGTGATTGTGTTGTACGGATATTGCAAAAATCACAAGAAAACGGTCAAAACCGGACAAACACGGACACAGGAAAGGAAAGAGAATACAAGAGCCGAGAGAATGCTATCAAAGGTCAACAAAAGTCAACCCTTGGTCAACCAAAGTCAACCATATAAAGACAAAAATTCCCAAATCAGTCCCTCAAAGGAAACCAAATTGCAAAAATAGTCCCTAAACCCTAACGGTGTTAACTCTTTAATTTATAAAGAGTTAACACCCGTTAACTCTTACATAAATCCACTATACACCCGTTACCTTTTTATAACCAAGCTTGGGCCCAAAATAAACAGCTCCAGCCCAAAACCCTTTATAAGCTCAAAGTCAAACCCCGGGTAAAAGAAAAGTCAAACTCACACTCTTATAAAAGTAAAAACGCAGGAAAAACTGTTGATTACTGTTCATCGTCGTCTCTAATATTTACCTGCGTCAAAACAAAGGGTAAATGCAAATTGGCTACGTGGCTAGTTAATTCAAGTGACAAGCAATGATATGGCAAAGTTATACATCATCCAAAGCTCCCATTGGTGGAAACCCACAAGGAGAATGACACGCGGATGCAAGGAAACACACCAAGATCAAGATTTTTGCACTAAAAGACTCACAAAAGAAGCACAAGGTCTGACACACGGAATGCCAATGCTGGCAATCCGGTGTGCTAACGACCCATTTAATCCAACGGTGTAAAATCCTAATGATCCAATCATTGCTAATAATTGAAGGGCCAGGATCAAAGGGAGCGTGTACCTGACTCAGGGGCCTAGAAGCTTCTCCCAGGCAGTATAAATACAAGCAAGGACTCACTCACAAGAGATATCTAGGAGTAGGATATAAATTAGCTTATTAAAATTAGCTTTTTTGTAATTTTCATTTAAAATATTTTAGCTTAATGTTTGCTTTAAATGTTAATTTCCATTTTTAGAATTGTAATTCACACTTTTTCAATTTTAATAGAATTCATATTTTGCTTTTCTCCAATTCACATAAAACTTGTTTAATAATGCTTGTTAATTGTGACATAAGCTCTTCACAAAGCTCAACTTAAACTCTTGACTCTTAAGCTCAAATTAAGCTCTAATAAGCATTAATCTACTTAAACTATAATAATCAATTAATTACCATTGCTTATTGGAATATGACTTTTTTTAGTAAGATGGAGCTAACCATGGAAGAGCTCATAAGATTTTACTGAGCTTATCATTGATAAGGTAAGAGCTGTAGACAGCTCATTTGAGCAATATGATATTGCCTTGATTAGCTAAAGCTTGGGGTAATTTTCTTATTTCCTTTTCTGTCTTAATTTTCCTTGCTAATAGAGCTTAACTTTTGCTTATTCTTGCTTATATTGATTATTTTCTATCTTGTTTATGCTATTTTAATGAATTTGATTATCTGTTTTTTTATTAGTATAGGCTTAAATCATAGTTTTTGCTTCATTTTGTCTCTAATTTGTCAAAAAGAAAAAAAATATAAGTATAGTTATTAGATCTTCAATTCTGGCTTAATTGTTTGTTGAAATAGGTTCATTAGATTTGTTATAAGCTATTAGTTATCTGGTATTTAGGATTTAAGCTCTTAATTTCATTTTCATAAGCTAATATGGTTTTGAGTCTAATTAAAGGGGTGTTTGGGGTTAGTGCTGTTTTTGGCTCTTTGGTCTTTTTGTGTTTATTTTAAATCTCAAAATTAGGTTAGATCAAGCTGTTTTTATAAGTTAGATATGTGTTAGTTAAGTTTTCAATAGTTAGTATCATAAAAGCTCAAAACTGTCTAGTTTTAATTGCATTATTAGCTTATTTCAATTCTTGCTTGTGTCTTTGCTTAATTTGCATCTAGGCTTGAGTTAAAAGAGTGTAGAAGTCATTTATAAATAGGTCTGCATTAAAGGGATTTAGTTTGGTCTATATGCATGTCAACTGCATCAGCAGTTATAATAGATAAACCTCTATTTTCTAGCTTAATTTTTAGAGAGTTAAAATAGTTTTTAGCTTTAGCTTTTCATAATACAATAAGTCCTTAAGTCATAAATCATCTTTTTCAATTTGGATTTTCAAAATAAGCTATTTTACTAATCTGTTTTTAAGCTGCAAAAGTGAATTTTTTCTTTTCAAATCCAAAGCAAATTCAGTATGTTCTGAGTTTTTAGGTTAATTTCATTTAGCCTTTTCATTTAGCACTTAGTTTTCAAAATAATATTTAAAAGTAGATTTAGGTAGCTTTTTAGTTGTAGTATAAGCTTGCATAAGCTATTTCCCCACAAGGATACAAGAGCTTATTGAAAAATAAGCTCAAAGATCCATGTAGGGACTGTTTGGGTCTCAGGTTTTGTCAAGTACTTATTTCAGTTTTTATAGCTTATTTTCTTAAACTTTTGCTTAATTTGTTCTTAAAATAGCTCATTAGGGTAGTGTCAAGTAGAAAGTTAGCTTATTTCTCAATAACTCAGCTTAAATTTCCTTTTAGAGTTCTTAAATTTTCAAAAAGTAAAAAAAAGTAGTTAGGTAGTAACTGTCTAGTTATAAGCTGTTTAACAGCTTATTTAGGGCTTTTCATAAAAAGTTTCTTATATTAAAAGTGTTTATTTTTAGACTATATTATACAAACATTGCTTTTATAATTATTCAAAATAAAAAAAAAAAAAATGGGGAAGGTGGGAAATCTGTGGGTGAGGCAAGGCTCGAACCCCCGACCTCAACACCCTCAACCCTTTTATAACAACACAACACACACTCCACTACCAACGCGCCCTGGGGACTTTTTCATTAAACCTTTGCAAAATTTATTATTTGAATACGTTTTCTTCATTTTAGCTTATCAGCTGTTATAGCTTATTACACAGCTTATTCGATAAGCTGTGTAATCAAGCTTATTTTTCCTAGGTTCTATTTAGTTCAAGCTATTTTTCATATTTTTTTAGAATTTTTATAACTAGTTTAGTATTTTTAAACATTTATTTTTATTAAAAACTTTAAAAATCATAAAAAATAGAAAATAATCAAAAAATTAAAAATCTTTTTTTAGAAAATTTTCATTTAATCGTAAAAGTTTCTAGGAAAATTTAGTTTTTGGCCTCGTTAGGGTTTAATTTCCATAATATCATTTTTTAAAGAACATTCGTTCCGTTTAACATTTTTCGTTTTCAAAAGCTCATTTCAAATTTCGTTTTTTGTTCTAGTTTTCATTAAAACTTCCTTTTTAGTCAATTAGAGGTAGTTTGTTTATAGAATTTTCCAATTTAAAAAAAAAATTTATTTTAGGTTTAATATTTTGGGAAATTTTAGGTTTTTAACAGCCGTTAGGTTTTTCCGTTTTTGCGTGATAGGTTGAGATGAAAGTATTGATTTCCCCGTTTATTTGTCTCTGCTTAATTGTTATCATTGTTGCTCATTTTTAAATTGTAAAAGTAGATTAATCAAATCAATCTTTAATTTCCAATTCAAACATTTGGTCCGATTACATCAAACGTGGTTTTAATTTCACAAATCGTTGGGGAATAACGACCCGGGAATCATACTTCCCGGTTAATATACGTATTATATTATATATATTTGTGAAGATTTTCCTTTTTACCTTTGTCCTCAAGGGTAATTTGGTAATTTTTCATCATATTATATATTTTTAATTATTACGTGTGTTGATTTACTACGAATCAAATTTTTGGCGCCGCTGCCGGGGAACTGGTGATAAAGAATTCTTTCGTTTGAAGTTTTGTTGATCGAGAATTGGAGAACCTTTTCGTTTTTGAAAGTACGCTTTTAAGAAAATCAAAAAAAAAAAATTAAAAATATAAAAAAGCCAAAAAAAAAGTAAAATATAAAAAGTAAAAATATTTTTCTTTTCTTTTAGTATAATTATCATATATAAAAAAAATTGTCCATAAAAAATAATAAAATAAACAAAGTTGGTAAAAGAACACCACAAACAAAACCTTCAATTGAGGTATATCCCATTAGTAAGTTCCAACTCGAATCAAAGTATTTAAAAAACTTACATCCTTTAGTGTCACTTGCGATATACGGCTCACCTCCTAAAAAGTAAAATTTTTATTAGAGAGCTACCGTGAAGCATTGTGGATTAATTAGGTTTATAAGTTATTCGATCGTCGTTTTGAACCATAATAAATTATGTGTTTAAAAAACCAAAAATAATCTTCATTATTTTCAATAAATAATAATTTCGGAGATGGTGAAGTTAATTGTGTACAAAAAAGAATATTATGAGCCCATTTAATTCTTTTCTTAAAACCCTCAAAATTGTATGATTCTTATGGCGTCACTCGATCATCGTAAGAACCCCCTAAATCTCGAATTAAAGAATGATCGACTTGTGAGCTTTGACACTGCATACTTTTGTTGTTTCAAAGGAGGTCTTGAAGACAAGATTCTTGTTCCTAAACCTCCTCAAAATTGTGCAACTTGTGGAGACCCGGTTGATGGTCTATATTGTCGACCTTGTGCTTTTGTGCGAAAGTGTTTGAATGAAGGTTGGTATATAATTCATGATGGAAACACTTCTGAGTCATCCAATGACAACACTAACATTGTTAGTACACCTCAAGAGCCATTCATCTTAAATCAAGACCCCTGTCAAAATTCTTCGCAAAGTCCTCCACAAAGTAACCACAATTGTTGTTACGAGTGTGGTGATTCGTTAGATGGAATCTTTTGTCAACAATGCACTTGAAAGTATTGTGGGAAAAGGTGCTCATAATGGTACAATTGTCCACCGCGAAATACCGAATAATCTCTAACCGGAATCCATGCTACAATCAAAACCCTAGTAATGAGACCTACAAAATTTTGCAAAGTTAGCAACAACAATATCTTTTGGTACGTGCCAACATGTGGTTGTAAGATGAATATGATGGAGTTTTGTTTTTTTATTGAACTTTTGGAAATGGAACACAACTCAAAAAATAACACCTACCGAACTCAAAACGAATCTCCAAATATAGGCAAACCACCAATCCACTACCCCAATACATGCCATATAACATTTGAGATAATTGGAAACGAAACCCATCATGGTTATGAATGTCCCACCTCAAGTCCCGGTTTGTCTACAATCAGGACCCGATTCCAATCAAAACTTTGATTATATTCCACAAACGTCATCGAGTTTTGCACAACAATGTTCTTTGTTGAGAGAGACAGCGGGGGTCCCTCATGCGACTTTTCCAGTGTCCAACCGACTAACCAAGATTTCTATAAATCTAATCATTTTTTCGGTTTTAGACCAATTTCAAACAAACCCCCCCCTCGCAGTGTATCCCGACAATTAATCCTCCACAAAGACAATTAAAGAAATTTTTTGCCAAGCTCAAGAAACTTAAAAGGAAGCTATAACAACCTTTTTAAGGAGTAAGATCATAACCTCCTAAAAAAAAGTGCATGGCTTTATTTGCTACAGAGGAAGGAGATTTCTGAAGATTAAGTCAAAGCTATGGAAGAAGACAGAATCAAAACCTGGAGATTATGCAAGAATTGCTTCTTAAACTATGATGATTTTCAAATTCTTAAATGAAGCCAACAAGAGAAGAAGATCGTTAGCTTAAAGTTTTATTCCCATATTGGAAATTTATTCTATGATTGACGCTGAAGAAGCAGAGGAATACTTTTTTGAAAGACGTTTCATCCTCTTAAGGAAGTATTAGAGTCTATACCTTTTGGAGTAATGCCAAAAGTTTTATCGATAGCTTGGAAGAGATTTGGCGAAATTAAGGATGATTTGACAGACAAGAAATATCAACAAGAGGATATTCATGAATCGATGAATAAACTCCTCGAAGATGTGTGAAATATTAGAGAAGAGCTATCTGAATATATTAATTGTCAAGTTGGAATTCGATCCTACATTCTACGACAATGGCGAAGATGAGTATACTATTATATATAGCAACCTAAAAAAAACACACCCGACTTAACCGGATCGAGGAGGGCCCGTAACTCCTCTAATAGGGTGGGACGAGCATCTTGACACATTCTTGATGTTGAGAACCTTGTTCCAATCCAAGTGAGCTCGAGGGAATTTCTGAAGATGACGGTGATTGTGCCCCGTTTTGAAGATTCTCCACTTTTGGATGCTTTGAACGATCATCCTAGATTTTATCCGATTCCAACGATGATGATACTTCAAGTGATGATAATGATTTTGAGGGCATCGAGTACGTTAGCTTAGAGGAGGTGAATAAGACGAAGAAGAGAAAGAGTTTGACTTAGAAGATATTTTTCAAATCCAAGACGTATTCTTTGAGAGAAATTAGTGAATATCATATCGTCTTTAATTACTGAATAATCATGAATTCTTTTAAAAACAACCCTACTCCTGATTCGTGTGCTTAAGTCTCTACTTAGGGTCCCCCGATCTCCGACACGGAATGTGATTCGTTCTTTGTGGAAGTCCGATACTCTTTCTCTTTTTCAGATAACTCTTTACCCTGAATTCGAGGACTTTTAGTGATCATACTTGAAGAGACGAGAAGTGGCTAGTACCACGACCATGCTAAATAACTCTTTTCCCGGAGTAAGATTCGTTTTCTTTTTGAGGTTGAGCCCGATCAGGGAGGGTTGATTAGCATTGTTATTTTTGATAATTCAAATGACCCTCTTTTGGAACTTCATGAGTTTGAATCGTTTCACTTTGATCTTTATGATGATCCATCATTTCTTCATACTCCTACCGGAAACCACCGGAGTTGAGATTAGTAAAATATTGAGTCCCGATGTGCCGCGATAAACAATTTTGAATAGCTTAAATGCATATGAATGTTTTGACCTAGGGGTTAAATGAGATTGATGGTTGAAGATGAACATTCCCACACATTTGTACCTTCGGATACTTTTCATCCCGTTACTTTTCTCAACTTACCCTGGGATTTCTCCTTTTCTTTTCTCCTTCGTGAGGGGAGACCCCATTTTTGACCCCGGCATCTCTATTTAGAGCCGATGGCATCTCATCGGGATGGAACTTTCATGTGCTTAAATGTTTATCGAGAAAGAGTTTGACTTAGAAGATATTTTTCAAATCCAAGACGTTATTCTTCGTGAGAAATTGTTGAACATTAGTCGTCTTTTTACTAATATCGAATCTTTGAAAGATAATCCCACTCCTGATCATGTGCTCAAGTCTCCCTCTTCATTTTCTATTCCCATTGTGGATAGTGATTCGTTCTTTGAGGAGTCCGATACTTTTTTCTCTTATTTGGATAACTCTTTACCTGAATTCGAGACTTTTAGCGATCATACGGAAGAGACGAGAAGTGGCAGTACCACTACTCATGCTAATAACTCTCTTCCCGAGTTTGAATCATTTCACTTTTATCTTTATGATGATTCGTCATTTCCTCGTCCTCCTTCGGAACCACCAGATGTTGAGATTAGCTTAATTATTGAGACCGATGCACCCGTGATAAACAATTTTGATGAGCTTAATGAAGATGAATGTTTTATCCCAGGGGGAGGTGAGATTAATGTTGAAGTTGACAATTTCTTCACATTTGTTACTCGGATTTTTCTTCCATATCTTACTTACCCAGAGGTTTCTCCTTTACTTTCCTCCACCAAAAATAAAGACACCATTTTTGACCCCGACATCTCCACTTAGAGCCGGTGGCATCTCATCGGGATAAAACTTTCATGTGCTTAAAATGTTTATCCAAACATTCATGTAAGCCCGATTGATATTTTCTCTTCCATAGACTTTCCCTAAGGACGAATGAATTCGGGGATCGAGTCAAGCTATGTGACTCGGTTACCAAAAACAAAGCGCTTCGTGGGAGGCACCCCATGCTTACCCATTTTTTATTTTATTTCTATTGTGATGTGAGGAGGTTTGTACTCTTCCGTTCTTTGTGTTTGTTGTTTGTACTTGTGATTGTTTGCAGGATTTACCCAACTTTTTTGAAGACTCTCGTGTTCGGTGTTTTATTCCGGTTCGACTCGAGATTCTGCCTTTGCTTGCAATTGGTTGGGGAATCAGAATCTAAAGATATTATCGTCTAAACAATTTTCTTTTAGACACTTTGATAAATGGCTTAAGATATTTGTGATTATTTATTCATGTTTGAGTTATGCATTAGACTTTTTGGCATTCTTGTATGTAGGTTTTTTGGTCGTAGGCTAGGAAAAAATTTGAGGACAATGTTTGATTTTAGTTATAGGGTGTAGTATATCTTTCGGATATGATTCTTGCCTACTTTTTGACGTTGTTTTCTCACGTACCCCGTTTTCCTACAATATTTTTTTTCAAAAATATGAAAAAATTTCAAAAATTTCAAAAATAAAATAAGTGTTTTTGTCACAATTTTGACTTTCTTGCTGGGTAAGAATAAGAGTAAATTTTGACCCGATCGAGCGTGTTGAGCTCTAGCTTGTTCCTTAACTTTTAGGCTAAGCGTTCGCGATTTTCGCGAAGAACGAAAAATGATAGAGTTAATTATGAGTAGGATGCTACGCAAAGTTTATCTTGCGAAATCTTAAGAGCCCATGTATGTAACTTGTGCATTTTTCTCCCATAAGCTCCTAACCGATTAATATACGTGCTGTTTTTGAAGTTTAAACCTTAATTCAACCAATTTTTTATGTAATATATATAGCAAAATTTTTAGTCTTAGTTCAAATTTATACTTGAATTTTTCAAAAAGAAGTCTTCTGTAAATAAATAAAAATAAAAAAAAATGATAAAATGATAAAAAAACAAATATAATAATGGAAAGTTGTGGTAGCTGTTTGGTGATGTTTGATTTTTTGATTTTTTTTGTTTTGAGGATTTATTTTGGTTGTTTTTTTATTTTTGTTTTTTTGCGCGGATTTTTTTGTGTTATTTTTTATTTGATATGATGCTTTTGTTGTGTTGTGTTTGGTTGTTGATCTTTTGTTTTTTGTTTTTGGATAGGTTTTCTGTTTTTGTTTCTGTTGATTTTGATTGGATAATTTTTTTGTGTACAACTAGATTTGTTCCGTTGTTGGTGTGGTGTTTTTTTGGTGTTGTGGGGTGTGTGTTTGTTTGTGGTTGTTTTTTATCTGGTTTATTTTTGTTTTGTTTCTTACCGGTTGCTTTGTTTTTTTGTTGTTTATGTTATTGACTTGATTTTGTTTTCTTGTTTTTTTCTTTTTTTTTTTTTGATTTTCTTTTTCTTTTTTTTTTTGTGTGTATTTTTTTTGTTTTTTGATTTAATTTTTTTGATTTTATTTGATTTTTTTTTTTTTTGTTATGGTTTGTTTGATTTTATTTTGGTTTAATTAGTTATGTTTATTTTTTGATGTTTTTTTATTTTTTTGTTTTTGTTTTGTAGTTTGTTTTTGGATTTTTTGTTGGTTGTTTTTGAGTTTTGTTTTTTTGTTGTATTGTGTTTCTTTTGTTTTTTGATTGTTTTTGTTTTTTTTTGTTATAGGTTTTTTTGTGCTTTTTTTTGATTTGATAAAAGTTTACTACCTCTTGCAGGCTTCATCAACCGATGTTTGCAGCCTTCTAAAAGGTCGAGGGTTTAGATTGCATTAAAAGTCTAATAGTTAAATTAAAATTAATAAATTGACTTCTTTTTGTTAAATTCAATATGCTTTTGCACTTGGACTTGTCTATTTTATAAGTATGAATATTCGGGAAACCTCGAGAGTTTTTGAAACCTTAAGGTTCGGGAGTCCCGATACTAAGTATCTGTGGGGTGTCAAAATGCCTGGTCACGTTAGCCGTAAGGTTGATGTGCCTGAGACGAAAAGTCGCTACATGAGGATGATATAGCCTTTATAACTTATTTTTCTAAGGTGGAAAGTAAAGCATTAGTCTTGTTGACAAAAAGTTGATCCTGGTTGTAATTCAAGATAGCCACACTCAACTTTGGATATTAATAAATGTCCGGGAGTAAATGTTCACAAGTTGCAATATGAGTAGTGTTTGCATCCTTACTGATATTCAGATGTGATCTTGTTGTATGCTTGGTTTGGATAAGTGTAAATGTCTGGGGGATGGATCGATGAATTTATCTTTTTTGGGGCATTCTCGGAATCGAATTGGCTTCTTGGTCTATGATCCCTAAAAGTTAATTGAAAATACATTGTCGAATAATCACAGTTATTTTATAAATAAATAAAAAAAAATAAAAAAATATGGAATAAGTTTTAGAAAAATGGGGGAGAATATGGGTGTTTTATAACTTGGATCTCTTAACTCTATCCACAATATCTTTGTACTACTTTTTAAAGGGTTTTTGTTTGGGGAAGTTTTGATGGTATTTGGATTATAAGGCATATAACATTGCGTAGAGGACGCGCAATACGCTTTAGTTTGGGGAATTTTGAATATGTGTGAAAACAATATCCATTTTATATCAAAATAAACCCTAAAAAAAACATCAAAAACTTGCATAATAGTCTTTGTATATTGCCTTGAACACATACACACCCGGTTTTGTCTTTCTTATTGTGTAGGTACGGATAAAGCAAAAATTACAAGAAAACGGTTAAAAACCGGAGCAAAAAACGAACCACTGGGAACGAATGAGCACAATATAAGTGCGGGAGGAAGGAGATATTGCTATCAATGGTCAACTCAAGTCAAACTTCAGTCAACTTGGTCAACCAAAGTCAATGCCACAAAATGACAAAAATCCCTAAGTTACCCAAACAGTCCCTCCTAATTCCCCAAAATTGCAAAATGGGTCCCAAAACTTTAAATGGGCTTAAACCGCCTTATAGTTAATACCCGGTTACCCTTTTTTATCTATAACAAACCCGGGCCCAAACTCCATGGCCCATTCGTTTTTATTAAAAAAAAACCGAAATCAGCACCAGGGTTCAATCGACTCAAATCGCACCCTCTGTAAAAATATGGCGTGGGGAACAGTTAAACATTGTTCATCGTGTATCCCACATTTTACCCAGGGTTTTTAAAAATACACAGGGGGTTTTGCCTAATTAAGGTCAAGAAAGGGAATTCAAGTGTTAATAAGTTGACGTGGCAAAGGATTACATCAACAAAACGCATTCTATTGGCCAATCCCATCAAAAGATGACATGTTGGATTGATGAAAACACAAGGAATGAAGCATTTTACACTTGATACACTCTCAAAAGAAGCACAAACTGTCTCAATCACGGATTGCCAAGCTGGTCAATCCGTGTTGAGTTATGATGTGATCAAACAAAGGCTAAGATTGCTCTTCAATCATGAGAGTATGTACGAATGGATCAAGCGGAGGTTTTTGTAACTACCAAGAGTACTAGAAGGATCAGCTGGATGCTATAAATAGAGGCCTGAGCTCACACACATATATCTTCTTTTCTTGTAATTCTTTTTCAATTAAATTAGCTTATGTAGTTTTTAGTTAAACATGTAATTTCCTCTTTTAAATCCTTGCAATCGCTTTTCTTAAGCTTTGTAATCTAATTTAAAAGTTAATGAAATCAGAAGTTTAGTGTTAAATTCATCTGTTCTTAGTCATATAAAATTCTCATTAAGCCAATTGTTTGATTTATGTCACTCATAGCTCACAGCTCATTCTAAGCTCTCCAAGTCTCTAAAGCTTGTGATTGAGCTAATTGGCCATTTAATCTATTATAACTATAAAAACAGCTTAGTTCCTTATCTTATGGATTTTGTGCTTTTGGAAGATGAGCTAAACAATGGATAGAAGAAGTCATAAGGACTTATACTAGCTTATCCTTAAGATAAGCTAGAGCTGTTGATGCTCATTTGAGCTTATTGTTGCCTTTGTTAAGCTAAGGCTTAAGTAAGTCTTCATTAATTTTACTTGTCTTTTAATACTTAGTTTAGATCTGCTTATTTACTTATTATTTTGCTTAATCTGCTTATTTTTTTATTTTTTATGCTTATTGTCATCTCATGTGCTTATTAGTTTTAATTGATCATCTATCTTTAGTTAGTATAGCTTAAATCATAGATTTGTTTTGAACTGTCATAAAATTATAAAAAACCCAAAAATATTAGCTTAATTAGTGTAGATTATTGTTTATGGCTTATTGTATGCTTAGGATTGCTCATTAGGCTTATTATAAGTTGTTCATTATCTGTTAATCAAGTTGTGTTCATTAGATTTCGAAATTGCTAGTTCAAGTAAAATATGTCAAAGATAAAGGAGTGTTTGGTTTAGTTACCATTTTGGACCTCTTAAAAGTTCAAAGTGATTTTCTATTTAAATTGAGTAGTTTCATTTTCATTTAAAATTAGTTGTGAAAGAGTTTTCAAAGATTAGATTTCAAAAATTAGCATGTTAAGGCTTAAAGTCTTTATTTCTGCACCAGGGGAGCATTTTCTCTTTTAGATCTTTGGAATTTTTGAACCAATCCTTTTTGAGCTTGGTTTTTGCTTGATTAGAGTTTTGGACACATCATTATGAGTGTGTGTGCAGGGTTTGTCCCTTAAGGACCACCTCAAGTTGGTTTTAACATTTGGTCAAGTGCATTAGTAGGGGACACACTGCCAGTCTTTAAACATTAGATAACTTTTTTGATCAAGATTATAGTAGCTTAGTCAGGATAACCTTGTTCAAAATTAAGTATGCTTATAGTTTAGATATAGGATAAGGTAGCTTAAAACTTGTTTTTACATTCCTAGCTTATTTCTTAGGGTAATAATTTAGCTTATCATAGTTCATCAATATCTTAAAAAATACCAAAAAAACAGTAGCATGTAATCATTAGTTTCTATCTTGATTTTTAGCTTACAGTATTTTGTTTTATAATTTGGATTCATAGCATATAAGTAGCTTGTTAAGTTTTCTAAATCTTAGCCTCAGTAGTAGCTTATTGTTCTTTTTAGCTTATCTTGTTTTTGAACTTTTAGTGCTTATTTCTGAGTTTGCCATTTAGATAGCTAGATTCAGTTAGCATTAAGTGTTTTCAGTTTAAGTAGCTTATCATTTTTAACTTCTACATATCATAAGCTTTCTAGGACCGGATTTTTGTTTTGAAAATAAGCTTAAATTGAGTTGTGTGCAATCAATTAAGTGAAAAATAACTTTTTAGCTCTCAAAAGCTATATTCCTGTAACAGCCAATTTCACAAGCTCTTTTTAATAAGCTCTAGTTGTTTTAAGCTCTTTTGAAAAGCATTTCCTAGTAGAATTTAAGCAAAGTTTTTAGAAATACCAAGTTTCAGCTTTTGAAGTGCTTATTTGCTAGCTTATTTTTAAGCTCAAAGTAGCTATTAGGGCCTGTTTGGTTTTTAGTCTTGCATAAGTGCTTATTTAGTTTTCTAGCTTATTTAGTTGCTTATTTTTAGTTCTATTTAGTCATTAAGCTTTGTTTAGCTTGTCTAGTTATTTAGTCTTAAACTTTAGCTTAATAAGGTTTCTAGCTTATTTTGTTTAAGAAAAACCAAAAAAAGTAGCTAAGTACTTTCTGTCGTATTATAAGCTGTTTAACAGCTTATTTAGTGCTTTTTATAAAAAGTTGCTTTAATTAAAAATGCTTATCTTTAGGTGCTTAACAACTTTTGTTCTTTAAGTTTTTAAAAATAAAATAAAAAAAAGGGAAGTGGAAATCGGGGGTGAGCAAGGCTCGAACCCCCGACCTCAACACCTCAAACACTTTTATAAAACAAACACCCACACTCACCTCCCGCTGTGCCCCTTGGGTTTTTCATAAGACTCTTGTCTCAATTATTTCTTTATATTCTTTTAGGACCAATAAGCGTATTAAAGTAGGTTTCAGCTTATTTCGTGGTTATTTGAATAAGCTGATGATCTCGGGCTTATTTTTCCGAGGTTCTTAATTAGTTATATAAGCTATTTTCTGTAAGTTCCTTGTTATTTTTATAGTTCGTTTAGTATTTTTAAGCATTTATTTTCATTAAAAACTTTAAAAAATCATAAAAAATAGAAAAATAATCAAAAAAATATAAATCTTTTTTAGAAAATTTTCTTTTGTCATAAAGTTCATAGGAAAATTAGTTTTGCTTTCATAGGGTCTAATTTGCAAAATTTCGATTTTTAAAGAACGGGATTTGCTCCCGTTCTTATTTTTCGTGTTTTAACGCTCATTTTAACTCCGTTTTTTTAAGTTTTCTTTTATTCTTACTTTTTAGTCAAATAAAGTCTATTTAAAAAGAAAATTTTAAGTTAGGTCTACTTTTAGGAATTTAGGGTTTTTGACCTCCGTGTGGTGGTCCCGTTTTGCTTTTTTTAGTTAAATTTTGATTTCTGGTTATTTGTCTTCATGCTTAATTGTTAGAATTTGTTAATTTTAATTGTTATAAAAGTATGGTTTAATACATATCTATACTTTGTTTCAATTCAAATCATTGTTCGAGCATCTAAACGTGGTTTTCAATTTCACAAGTCGTTGGGGATTGGATAACGACCCTGGGAATCACACTTCCCGGTTCAATTACGTATTTTATTATACTATATTGGTGAAGATTGACCTTTTTACCTTTGTCCTCAAGGGTAATCTGGTAATTTTCCATCGTATTATATATTTTATATTTTACGTGTATAGATTTTGACGAATCAGACCGGTTCAACAAAAACCGCACCCCAAACCGGTTTCAAACCGGTACCGGTTTTCCCCAAACCGATTTCGACTGGTTCGTTGACCGAAACAGGTTCCTGTTTGACTGGAACCGAACCGAACTGGTTAACCGGTTTGCGCACGTCTACACCAAGGAGTCCTACAAGGCTTACATTACTTTCCTAAGTTACCATGATCTTTTTAACAAATAACTTATACATGTCTTTTACAAAAATAACTCAATACTTATCTTCGTAAGTATTCTTGTTCTCCAATCCTTTCTCCTATCTTTATCCATTTGATAACATTAATCCTTCCAGTAGTTGTAATTACTCAGCAGTTGTAACTAAGCACAAGCAGCATCAACTACTTAGAAGTTTACTCAAGCAGAACTAAATTACACTAACTGAGTACTTAACTTTAGTACTAGATTGTTGTAACTACTTAGTATATTTTTATGTTTCATCTTTGAGCAATCTTAAACTTCTTCTTTAGCAGCAGTATACTTTATACTTATGATACTAATTTACTAACAGTTAGTAACTAGCAAAGTCGTGTAATTTATACTACCAGTACAAACTACTTAGCTTAATTTTTCATTAGTATTCACATGACTAGAACTAAGTTATGCTTGACAGCATAATAATATGCAGCTAGTAGTACTCTAGAATCATCTGAAGTCTTTTTAACCCAAAATCCTCCCCTTAATATTGATGCGCATATTCTAATCTTTCAAGTTTCTTCATTAAAAAACCTTCATCAATTATCAGGAGGTTGCATTCTATACACTTCATTGATCACTTTTCCTGCTTTGTCATGTGCTTGAGTAGTTTGATGCACATTTCATTCTTAATGATCTGCTTGAAGTTTCTTGTTGAGAATATTTGTGATTGTTATTGGTGTGAGGGGATATCTCTTCTCAACTAACATAAAGACATGTAGATTTCTAAACCTTACAAAGTGCCTACAAAGGATATTCCTAACTGTTTCCAACAAGTCACTTTTTGTATCCTGGAGACTCCTCTATAATTCAATCTTTATGTCAGGTTCAAACATTACTTTCAGATCACCCCAGAATACTCTTTCATAATCATCCGTTGGCCTTGTATTCCCATGTTTAGCTTTAACCAACTTCCAGAGAGTCTTTAAATCTACTCTATCAATGTTTTAAAGCATCTTAATCATTGATGAATACCTTTTTGAACTTCCATCAGCTCTTATCAAGTGATAGAATCCCTTTTGTCCTTCCTTAACAATCTTATATTCAACAATCATTGGAGGTTTGGTAGCTAGAGGTATAGCATCAATTGCTACCTCATCATCCTTAACTATCTCAATATGCTTTTTTTTATCTTTTCCTCCTCTTGATCATCATCACCCTTTTGCTTCTTAGCCTTTCCTTGGCTTTAATTCATTACACGCTGCTTCTTTTAGAAACTATCTCTACTTATGTACTTACAGCCTTTCCCAATCTCTGTATTCATATTTACAAAAAGTGTTTACCCTTTTCATCTCTTTATCAAACATTTCCTGGATTACTAATAACTCTTTCTGCTTCAGAATGATTGTGTTTGTATCCAACCATGTTCTTCAAATAGGTAGACATTGTATTTCCCTTTTGTGCCTTTGTTGGTGGCTTGCTCCTTTTCTCTTAAGCTCTTAATGCTGCAAAGTGTTTCTTTCTCTTCTCTAAGAGTTCTACAAAAAATTTGACTTTTTTTCAATACTCAACTGTTCTTGTTCTTCTGTTTGCATTTGTTGAGCCAATTGAAAGTCAAGCGTCGATCATAGCGTGTATGTTAATCCTATGATTTCAATAAGCTATGGTGCTTCTTCTTCACATTTTGCTTGCAGCCTTCTTCTTCTTCCAATTTAAGCTTGTAGTGAGCTTCAAGATTTCTAGAAACTTCTTAATCCATTGCAATTTGATCTTTTTCTTCATTGGGCAATTCAGGTACACCATTATTCCCTTTGCTTGTCTTTAGTGTAAGTTGGATGGCTTATGTAAAGATAATGTATGTGTTTTATATTCGATGGCTCTTGAACTACAACCCCTTAGCCTTGGTTTGTTAGTTTTAGTTGTTGTCTAGCAACATATGTAACAGCTTTGGGTTAGCTGCTTGATTTCTATCAAGCGTCTAAGCCAGACTCAGAAGTCAAATCATCAACAGTTGTTTGTTGGAGCATTGACAGTAGTAAGTAAACTCACTTCACCAGCAGTAGTAGTAACTGGATCTAGCAACGCTACTTCCTTTCTGCATCATTTTGTCATACTCTTCCAACACACCTGTATTAAACATTAGGTTGTCATCATTCATCTCTTGAGTCTCATCCACCAGAGTCACTTTTGCATCAGCATCAAGATCAGCAATTTTCCTCCCCTATTTAGATGCATCCTCCTGGGCACCCAAACTAGCATCATTAGAGGAATCTACCCTGTTAGTTGAACAAATCTTCCTTAATCTCTTGAGCCCTGGAATTTTTAACTTCCTTCTCTCTTTCCTATTGCTTGACTCTCTTCTTTAAGTAGCAAATCTGTTTGCTTGAGCAAGTCTTGGCTTCTTAATATTAAGGAATTTCTCTTGGAGGCTGGTACATAAATTCATTAATTCAGAAAGTTGCATACTATCCTTACCACTTTGAGGTGAATCATAGGAAGGGGTAGATACATGAGCCTTATCAGGAGTCTCTTCAGTAGTAGGCTCTGTAAGAGCACTATCTTTCCTCTGTTTCCTCTTTGAATTCTTCTTTTGAGGTTTGGATGATGACGGTTGAGAAATAATAGGTGTGGAATGGGAATCAGAAGGAGCAGCTGAATCTTTACCCATGTCTTCTGTAGCTTGAACCATCATTGTGGCGTAAATATTAGTGTGTAACCCTTCTTGATAAAATCCCTGTTGGTCTTTTCATGTTAGCTTACACTTTCTTGGTGTGGGTAAGGTGTACCATAACCCCTTTGTGTTTGGGGAACATTCCCTTTACTGTTGTGTTCAAGGAAAGACTTGCACAAAACTTAGGTACATTATGTAATTTTATCCCACTATCAAGTTCTTCACCATATTGTCAAAATGTACTTGGAAAGGTTGGAATTTTTGTTTGTGGCTAAGTATATGAAAGAAGCCATAGTGCTGCTAAAATTCCATTCTAGTATGTAGTATTTGCACTAAGGCATTGCAGTTGGTTGGATAAGGAATTTCCATTGGGATGAAAAATAAGCTTTATAGAAAGTAAGCTTTTGAGAAAGATTTTCATACCCCATTCTTTCCAATTCGGCAAAAATTGTAGCAGTGGGTAGACAATCTATTCCTTCAGCATCATCCAACTTAAGATTACTCCTTATACTTGTCTCAGAGGTGATTACCTTTTGCCTGTCGACTAGGGCTTGTATCTGTCGTTCCCCATTAACCGTTTTGACCTTAGCAGATGTCCAGAACTGTTCAATACAGGTAGTATAAATGGTTGGATTGACCGATAACGCATATTGGACATAACTTGCATTTAGAAAATCAATAATGTCCTCAAACCCAGTACTTTCTTCAGGTTTCTCTAAAAATGCAACTAAATTGTGAGTTTTAGCAAACTTTGAGGTCAACATTGTGATGGGTTTTGATGATCAAAGATGAAATTGAGTTAGGGTTTGTAATTAGATAGAATAACAAGGTGTAAAATCAAACGAATGAATGATTGAAACCTTGAATCGAAGTATTTATGAACTCATCCTCAACAACATTAATTTGAACTGACAGCATTAAGTTAAACCTAATAGTATTAACTAACCCAGCAGTAGGAAGTTATGACTAGCAGCATTAACTTATGCCTAAACGGTAGTAATAATGAATGCTTGCAGCATAACTATTAACGGGCAGCAGTAAATTAAGCCTAACAGCATTAACTTAAGCTTAACAGCATTAAGTTTAAGCTGAGCAACATTAACTTTAAACCACCAGTATTAACCCCAATTTCTTTCCAAAAAGCATGTCCATCATCAATTTTAATTCTCACAAGCTCTCTTTCTATTTTTAAACTCACAATATCTCTCATTTCTTTTTCTCACTGAAACACTCTGTCTGTTTTTCATGCACACATCTCTCTTTTTGTTTTTACTCATAATATCTGACAGTTTTGTACAAAGTTCCATTAATTCATTTAGTTTCATACTGTCCTCCCCACTTCCAAGTGTGTTAACTCTTGAGAAAGGTGGATCATTGGACTGTTTGGAATTGCCAAAATGCATCAAACCTTGTTTGAGCTTCTGCATCCCATAATATATTTGGTAACTTGGCACCTAGGGACACTACCTTGAAATCAGTTCCCTTGAGGAAAATGGACTCTTTTAAGTGTTGCCATGGATTGGGTCCTATTTATGTTATCACTGTCTGGCTTTGATTTTAAGCTAGACATAGCTAGTTGTGGCAGACCTTTCTTTTGGCTCTCACTCCTTATAGACTAGTCTCATTTGCAACATGATTAATAGGTTTGTGGTACATTTTTTAGGAGTGTTAAGCAGGTGTGGATGTAGGTTGGGGATCATTGGGTTGTTCCTGACCCTTCAACACACTTGCTTATTAATGATACATTCCTTTCATCCAATCTTAGTTAACCTCCCTTCAAACAATACTTCAGTGATTGGTAAATCTAAATTAAGCAATTAGAAAGTTTTTTAAACCGGCTATATCAAAAAAAGCCTTTGTGAAGAAGATCTGAAAATCGTGGTATGTGTGAATCTTGATCTCTTGAATCAACTTACTTCTTATAAGAATCTCTGATGAATTGGTGCCTTAATCTCTATGTGTTGGTTTTAAGTAAAAACTAAATTCTTCACAATACAAATGGTGTGTTTATTAATCAATGTAGATCTTGGGTGTTCATGAAGTTGAAATCCATAATCAAGCATTTGATTTGTAATCCATAACACTGTCCAATGTCAATTAGCTGTATAGCGCAATTACTTTGGCCTTAGTTGTAGAGTTGGCAAACTATAGTCTGCTTCTTGCATTGCTATGAATATCAATCTTCTTTAAAGAACTGACACATCCTGTTTGTGGATTTCCTGTTAGCTAGTCAGATAATCACTATCAGAAAATGCCACCAAGTTAAATAGTGAATCGTCTAGGATACCAAAGCTCAATTTAGGGGGTTTTGCCTTTCTTAAAAAGTATCTAAAAATTCTCTTACAGCTATGAGATGTGAAGTCTTTGGTTGGTAACTTAGAAACTTGCACATGCATTCAAACAGCAAACATTATGTTACGGCCTAGAATCTGTTTAATTACATTATGATCCAATCATTCATCTGTATTTAATGAACATTTTCAACTTCAGCTTCTTCATCCTTAACACAATTGCCTTATTAGTCTATATTCGAGTGATTACTGTCTTCACAGTGGTTAATCCAAATTCTTCAATATTTTAGCCACATATTTGTCTTGGCTAATGAAGATTCCATCCTCCTTCTGTTGTACTTGCAATCCTAAGAAGAAAGTGATGTTCCCTTATAGAACTCATCTGGAATCTCTTGTGCATCAAACCTTCATTATACATCACATAGACTTCGTTGTGGACCAAATATAGATATCTCAATTATACACCTGTACTAACAAGACCAATACCTTTATCCTTCTTGATGAACAATGTCTTATCTATAGCTTAGTTGCCTACTTCTAAATCCATTTTCAATTAAGTAGGACAAGGTCTCATACCAGGCTTTAGGAGCTTGATGTAGACCATATAAATCTTTTTCTACCTTATAGACTTTATCAGGGAAATGTGGATCTTCAAAACCAGGAGGTTGGCAAACATATACTCTCTTTAATAGTACCAAAATAAGAAGGCACTCTACACTTACATTGGTATACATGGAACCCCTATATGATGTATAGGCCAAAAATATCTGATTGCTTCTTTTCTTAGCAACAGGAAGCAAAACTCATCTTAATAATCTTCTTCTTGAGTATAACTCTTGTGAAACCAGTCTTTCTTTATTTTGACTACAATTCCTCTTATCTTCTCGTATTTCTAAAGGACCCATTTGGTTCCACTTGCCCTATTTGCCATATTAGGGTAAATCCTCCAGAGTCCAATCCTTTTGAAGTTTAATTACGATGTACATCTTGCATTGAATTCTACCCAGATTGGATCTGCTAAAGCTTAAATCACCTTCTTGGGTTCTTTTTGAGAGAGAAAATAGGCAAACAAGCAGTTTTGATAATCTTTATGATTTGTTCTCCTCTGCTTATTATTGTAACTAACCATAGCATGTTCATCGAAATTCTTGATTCATTTTCCCTTGTTTGCAATTAACGCTGAATTTAAGTCTCCAATGATATGGTCTTTAGGATGATCCTTGTCAATTCTGGTTGTGAGAATAGGACTGACATTCATGGTTGTTTCGAAGTTGTTAAGGTCAGCTTCTGCACCCACATCTTCATCATTACCAAGAATTACTAAAAATTCAAGTATCTTAAATAAAAATTACATTTGGAACCTGGGGAAGAGCAAAATGAATTTTAAAAGGAGAAAATCATTCATATAGATGATCCTCAAAGGCATTAGAAGCTTCAGCAGCATTTACTGGTGATGATGGATCATCATTAGTAAAAGTTAGTTCAGCAGCACTAACAAGTGTACCAACAGTATTAAAACTATTAGTATTGTTAGTCTGCTTTTCCTGTTGAAGTAGCCTTTCAAACTCACTTCTTGTGTCTTGTTCACCCTCCTCACCTTTATCAGAAGCTCTACTTTCATTCACTTTTGTAGGCTCTATGAACCAACAGCTTTTTACTCTGTCCATAGGACATTGAGAGATTAAGGAAATCAGTTGTGCAAAAAAGGTATAGATGTACTCTCTGTTAGGTTCTTCTTCTTTTAGCTTGACCTTTAAAAACAATGTTGTTCTCTTTTTACTGCTAATACCATAGTTTGGTTATCTGCAATAACTTGGCACATTTAGTTCATAGATTTTGTTAAAGAATTCAATATCAAAAAGCGAGTCTTGGTCCATTTCCTATTCTGATTATGGTGCATTTTCAAGAATCAATATTTAAGGTTTCATCAACAATCCTGGTCCTTCTGTTAAATACTCTCATAGCCTTACTAATCACAGAGTATCCAACAAAAAATCCCTCATTAGCTTTTCCATCAAAATTGCCTAGATTATCCTTGGTATTTAAGATGGTAACATGAAACACCAAAAAAGGTTTCATAGTAGTACTATCAATGGGGTTCTTCAATGAATAAGTTCAGAAAAGTGTCTTGTTATGAGGTTTAATGACCTTAAGTCCCTATTTAGACACATTAGCAAGCAGATTAACTGCTTTCAGCTAAAAGGGGGTGGTAAATTAGAGTATACTAACATAGTTATGTAGCTCTATCAGTTGTTCTATTCTTTCGCAGCAGCACCACATTCTGTCAAGTGGAGTCCTTTAGGAAACCCCAATGATTTCCATCTTTATTACCAGTCCTTTAACAAAAACTAATTTATTACACTATTCTTAGTTCCAGTTATCAATTTGATTAACTTTACTTTGTGGTATAGTAGAGTTTCTATTTTGATATGGTAGGTCTTTTATATGATGTCCATTGTTTCATCCTTAGTGGGCCAAAAGAATACCCAAGAAAATCTACTAAAGTCATCAGTGAACAAACTAGGCAAATAAAGATTTTTTCAGTAATAAATCTTACATTTGTCGGACCTTATAGATCAATGTAAAGCAGATGTAAGGGTTGTTGATTGAGTTTACATGTTTGGTCTTACATGAGCTTTGTGTTGCTTTCCTTTCTAATCATAGCAACAAAAGAATGATCATTTAATTTACATCTCTGAGGTAAAACCTCGTACAAGGTTTACCCTTATCAGTTTGTAATATTTTTAAAGTTATGTGCCAAGCTCATGTGCCTAAATTGGATTCATCAATGTGGCCTTAGAAAGAGGACAGTTAACCTTTAATAGGGACACAAGTCTCTTTAGTTCAACACTGTAAATGTTATCCTTTCTTGAACTTCAACAAGACTGACTTTCATCAAGTAGCTTAAAGTCAATAGATAAATATATAGACATTCATTGTCGAGTAAAAAGATCATTTTTCTTTTTGTCACAAAATTTTATGGGACCACATTCAATCTATCAAAATCCAATGATCCTGCTTTGATTTTTTCTTTTACAGTAATTTTACCAGTTACCATCTCCAAAGGACAACAAATCCACCATCATAATCTTAATACTCAGTAATGATAGCTTTTATTTAAGTCATGTGCTAGAACAACCTGTCATATTCTCTTTTTCCTTGTAACTCCTTCTGTGGTTGGTTGCCTGCCATAATTAAGAGAATTAAGCTCTTTGGGGAGGATCCAATCCTTTATTAGTTTGGATTGACTCGTGCATAATGTAAGTATATTTTTTGTGAAATGTTATTTGATGCACTATTTTTTTAGATTTCCAAACCAGATGCTGACGGCTGTAACAACATAACCCCTTTTTTCCTTATTTTTACTTACTACTGCTCTATCCCTAGCAGTAGTATCTTTTACCCTGACAATATTAACCTTTTTTATGAAAATACTATTTTTGTTTGCTGAATACTTGTTAAATTACCTTGTGACTTGTAAATATCCCTTTTTGCAAGCATTTGGATATTGGTCTCAGGATATGATTCACCAGTTGTTTTAAGCAAGCAGTATTAAACTAGTCTGACTTAGCTTGTATAGTATTAACATCTTTGCTCCCAGCTGTATTAATTTTGCCAGACCTGGTTAATACTGCATTGTGGAACAAATCTTTATATTTTGGGTCTGAGGGTGAGTCATTTTTTTTTAGCAAAGTTCTTGTGAGTCACCCTACTTGTGTAGTTCCACTCTGGGTTTATAACCTGTTGGGAATTATACTTTGAGTTGAATTATGACAAAACTTTATTAAAGATGGGAGGACCTAAAGACAAAGCTGGAATAAAATTAATGTGATTGAAGTTTGTCAAACAATATTTAATGCTAAGCTAAAAGATAAAGTTCAACATTAATGTGATTAGGAAAAGATATGTATTATCTTTTACGCATTTTGTAAGCCGATTAGGGTTTATCCTTGGTCTATAAAAGGATCCCTCTTGGCATAGTTAGGTACATGATCTCTATACATCTCATACAAATCATATCTTATAGTTAGTAATATGTAATCACTCAAAGCAGATTAATAGAAATTATTATTTAGTTTTTCATTGTTCTTCTTAGTACTTGTGTTAAGATTCCGCATTAACACATAGTATTCATAGTCATTGTTTCTGTATAGTCAGACTGTATTTATACATCTTGGCTATCATCCTTAACAGACTGCAGAGATCTATTCAGTTTGGGACTCTCAAGTGGTATCAGAGCCTGTGAGAAACTCTGAGTGAGAGGAACAAACAAATCCAGTTATACAACTCCATCCTACAAAACTAAACATGTCTGGATCACAAGATGAAATTCCACCACCACCACCTCCTCCACCATCATCATCACAAACACCAACACAAACTCCTCATACAGTATCAACCATCAAACTTCCTATTCTCAAAAAGGGAGAATATGATATATGGGCAATAATAATGGAACATTATTTGGCCCATACAGACTATCCAATCTGGGAGGTTATACAAAATAGGAATGGTCATGTGTCAATCACTACAGATACACAAGGACAAATTAAGGTTTTGCCTCCAAGAACTGCAGAAGAAATTGTTGCCAGAGAAAGAGAGAGAAAAGCAAGGACCACTTTGCTTATGGCTCTACCAGAAGATCATTTTGCTAAATTTTATAAGATGACTGATGCGAAAGAGATGTGGGGTCATCAAATCTAGATTTGGTGGAAATGATGAATCCAAAAAGATGCAGAAGTATATCTTGAAGCAACAGTTTGAAGGATTCTCTGTATCAAACTCAGAAGGGCTTCATAAAGGCTATAATAGGTTCCAAAGTCTTCTGAGTCAATTAGAGATTCATAGAGCAGGTGTATCTACTGAGGATGTAAATCAAAAATTTCTAAGGCCATGGAAATAGTTTTGAAAACAAGTCCAAAAAGCCATGCAAACTTATTTTAGGGTTCCAAATGATATTTGCGGGTTATAGCTTATTAGAATAAGCTAAAATAAGATGTTCTAACGTAACAAAAGTTTAGAAAAAGGATTTGTTAATTAGAAAATCAAAACGGGTCATTTTTAGGTTTTTTTTACCAAAAACACATGGGTTTGAGAATTCAAGGCTTTAACAAGAGTTCATATATGATATTAAGAGTATTATGAACATTTTAATACAGATTATAAGCTTATTGAACAAGATTTTGAGCTTACTTGAGCTAAAATGGGTCGAAATGGGGTTTTCGGGTTCGTACGCCTAGTAACGACTTCAAGGGTTCTTTTCTCTTGATTCTTGGCTTCAATTCTGAGCTTAGGGACTTCACTTGATCTTCTACTACTACTAGAGAAAGGGCTAAACTCCATTTTATTGAGTGTGTGTAGTTTTTGAGTTGAAGAAATGAATGAAATGGTTACTTTGATTAGGCTAATGTATAGTGGGTGAAAACCCTTGGTGCCCAATTTTTCTTGATGGCTAAGGGTCAAGGGCTGTAGAGTGATAACTATGGAAGGCTAGTGATGAGTATTGAGGCCTAGGAAAGTAGCTAAAGAGGTGGAAGGGTGTATGAGGGTCACGGCTAACCATAAGTATGACAAGGAGGTGTTTGTTTACAAGTAGCTTACAAGGAGGTGATGTAGGTGCTTGGTAGGCTAATTGGTGACATGGTGGTGATGTCATAGGGGTGCTTAAGGTGCTAGGGTGCTAGCTTAGGTTTAAAATAGGTCAAAATGAAAGAAAAAGGAGTGAGGGGTTGGTTTGATTTCGGGTTAGGGTTTTAGGGTTTTAATTTGTGTTAGGGTTAGGGTTTAGGATATTTTAGGGTTTAGGATTAGTGTTAGGATTGGTGTAGGGTTTAGGATTAAGGTTTAGGGCTTAGTTTTAAGGTTTAGGGTTTAGTTTTAGGTTTAAAGTAAAATTAGGGTTTTAGGGTTTCATTTAGGGTTTAGGGTTTTTGATTAGGTTTTAGAATGATTTAGGGTTTAGGTTTAGGGTTTAGAAGTCATGCATTAAGTGCTTGTACCTTGTGTTAAAGTGGTAGTAAGAAACTAGAATGAATTTGGAGGTAAAATGACCTAATTTGACTTTCTTGCATTATTGACTTATACATTAAGCTTTAGAAAGTTGTAACTTGATTTAGGAGGGAAAAGATATTCAAATGTTGTGTATTGATACTTGTACATATACTTTAAAGGCTTGCACATTCATTTTATATGTATACATTACATATAATTAGGGTTTAGATGTAAACGTTAACGTTTAATGCTTGTTTTGATATAATGTTTTGAAAAGTACGTTAAATGGATAATGTACTTGGTAAAATGATATTAAGATATAGACTTGACATATTAGGATTTTTACATGATATAAACATAGATAGAATGGCATTGATAGAGGTTGCGTGAGCTCGTTTACTTTAGAGATGCAAGTTATGTTGCATAATAAGATAAAGCAAAAATTTCCTTGTAAGAAGGTGATATATAAAGTGCATCTAATTTAATAGATGGATATTACAGTGCATCTAATTTAATAGATGGATAATTACATTGATGAAAATTACGAGTTGTTATAACCACTGAGTCAAACTGGGTGAGGTGGAATTTAAGCTTTTTAAGTCTTGCATTCACCAAACTCACCTTAAGTAGTTCACTAGGAACATCCACTATGACAGGTGGTGTGTAAGGAGGTTCAATGATTGGATTGTGTATATGAAACCAAAATTCTTGTTAAGCCGATAATTCTTGTTGTGGAGAAAAACATTTTCCAAAATCTTCAGTTAGTCTATTTAATTTTTCATAATCGATAGGTTTATGTGAAATTTTCTTTGTAATAACTTCATGATCCTTTGCTTTTTCGTACATTTTTGATCGACTCTCTTCTTATAAAATCAATGTTTCTTCATCATCAATCACATGCATAGCAACATGGTGCATTAGAACATAACACACCAACATTACAAGTTGGTTTTTATCCGCTGAGCTTTCTTAAGATAAAACGGATTTTGATAACCTAGAGCTTGTTTATGTGTGTTATTATAAAATGCTTGTGGCTTGGTTAACATGTCACTGTTTGAGCAGATAGACACACTTTACAAATAATATTATCAAGTTCCTTAATCTTCTTTTCTAAATCAATTTCTTTTTCCATATATTTATTCTCTTTTTCTTTGGATTCATTTTTGAAAACTACAAAAGTTTGCTATACAAATTCCTTTTCTTTGATTTGTTTAGAAAGATTTTGCTCAAGTGTGTCAACTTGTTCTTTGAGTGCAAGTTTCTCTCTAATCATATCATCCATTTGTGAATCAATTATTTTTTCACGACTGCTTAAATCAATATTAAGACGTTGTTCAAAAAAATTGACCCTTTCCTTATATCTCTCAAGCTCAACGGTTATTGTTTCATTATTCTGTTCCTTATTAGCCTTTTCCTAATTATTTACATGATTAATCATTTGTTCGGACATTTTTTCAATCACAGATAAAATCATTGAATCTTGTTGTGCCTGCAAATTAGTATCATGAACAGTTGCCTGTTGTGTTTCTTGCAAATATTAAGAATATGGAATGATATTGCTATCACTAGATATCTCATTATCTGTAAAATCCATAACTGGTGATTGTTTAAAATCCTGCAATGCATGCACACTTTGATTATCCATATAATTCAGATAGGTTTTAGAATTAGGTACCTCTAAGATAATGCCAGAACCATAATTGGAAATGTTGGCCATAAGAACTGCTTGTGCAATCGAGAGATCATCACAGTCAGAATCATAAGTATCAAGATCCCTCATCTGGAAAGCACATATGAGAATATTGTCTGAGCTTAGACCTGACTTGAATTCCTAGAACTACAAAGAAATGCGAGTTGTATTTCCTCATCCAATAATTGTCCAACTTCTTGAGCTTCAGCTACAATAGCTTTCTCCTTATACACACATGCATACTTGGTTGCTTAGGCTGAGTGCATTCCTAAGCCATAATGTCCTTACACCTAGCCATTTGTAACGATTTTAACAACTCTTGCCTGTCCACTTATAGTATTTCTCATTGAGCTTGTAGCGTTACCCTTATATGTAGTACCATAATAATTTTGCCCTTGTCTCCCCTGAACTTTGTTTACACGTATCCTTGACGTCTGAATAATTGTGCTTGGTTTCTTAGGTTTAGAGGAATTTCTGAGTTGATTATTGGTAAGACGAGGGGACTCTTAAAGAAGCTACATCGGTTTAGAAAAGCATTGTCTTTTTAAGACAAGCAATTAGACATCTCCAGATAAAACACAGGAACAACAAACCTGAGTCTACAAATGAATGGACTTAGTCCATAATTGTGTAGGTGCATTAGGTTATTGGATCAAGCAACTTGGTGAATACTTGTGGAACAGTTGAGGTTTGATGATTCATTTGAGACTGAAATGTATGTGATGGTGGAGTAGATGAATGATTGAATTAAGTTTGTGATGGATAATGAGATGAGTAATGTTGATTGGGTTGAAATGATCCATGTTGTGATGATGAAAACTGTTGTTGAAGTTGAGGATTGTTGTAAGAAGACTGATAAGTGTTGAAGTAAGGTGGTGTTATCTGCTGATTTGCAACGAATGCAAGTGGATCTTGATTGTGTTCACTCCAAAAAGGAAGCTGCATGCATAATATGAACTTCATTTACATGGAGTTCGTTTTGTTCAAGATATGCATGAAGTTGATCAAAGTTGGAGGTATGCAAATCTTTAACAAGCTTGACATCAGTCACAAACTTACTCTATTCAAGTGGAAGACTGTTTAAGAACTTAGTATTAACTTGAAATATATCCATTTTCATTTTGTAGATATTCATATCGTTAATCAGCTGAGTAAATGTCAAGTAATACATGTGAAGTGATTCCCCCTTGATGTGAGTAAACTTATTAAATGCATCATACAGCTTACACTCTCTTTCCTGCTTTGTCAAAGAGGTACCTTGCGTCAGTAACTAAACTCTCTCCTATAAATCTTTAGCAACTCTATGATGATTCACAAGTGAATAGATATCAGCAAGAAGGCCTTGAAGAATGATATTGGTAGCTTTCATATCACAATCAGCTTGAATTTTCTCAGCAGCAATAATTCCACACAATATTTTCATTGTTCTGATCACAACCGTTCTCTTCAACCGTTAGGCCAAATGATGAAGGACATGCTTCAACTGATTCAAGTATCATTCTTCCATGCTCTCTATTTTGCATGTATAATTCCATTTGACCTTTTTTCAATAAGAATCATTACATGGTCTTTGTCCTAACAATAGGAGGACCGGTTGTCCAGCACCGGAAAGTACATATACTCAGGCAATGATATTCTTTTGTCCAAATGAAATAATTAAATCCATTTCAATGTGATAAGATTAAGATGACCGTACAGTGATTGGAGGTTGTTGTGTTAAAGTGAGTAATGATTAATGAAGTTGAGTCTTTTGGAAAATCAATAAAACCTATTTGAATAACCGAGTTATGACCCTTACAAGATGACTCAAATATCTGCCCAGTTTTCAATTTCGAATTTACAATAATCTATCATATCATCTTTCATCCACATGAACCAACAACAAATCCACTCTTATCAACATCCTAATCCCATCTCCATCAATTTATCAATTCACTAATCAACACATCTTCATGAATTTTATAAACCCACTTAATTAGTTTATAAAACTATAACACAAACACATAAATTGATGGATTCCATAACAAGCAATAAATAAAAGTATAAACGACACAAAATAAGTTAGAATGGTTTAAAAAAGCTCACAAGAATGAGTATGAGCAAGATCAAAATCAAAATATGGATCCCCTTTTCTTCTTAATCTTAGCCGAACCAAAGACAATCCCCAAAACAATAAGCCTTAACTTCTTGATCACTCAAATCTTTAAATAAACCTTAATCTTAAAACTCTCCTAATTCCTAATCCGTAGATGAAAACAATATGAGGTTTTTGCCTACGAAAAGCATTTCTAGTCTATTTTCCAAAAATGTAGGGCACACTGCCCAAAAAGTTTCAGAACCTAGGTGAAATTACCATTTTACCCTTCAATACAAGTGCACATTATTTTTTGGATTTTGTCTCTTCACTATTTTTAACATATCTCCTAAACCGTATGTTCGTAAAGACCGAAATGATCGTTCAAATCTAAGTTTGTTCAATACCTAGAGCCTACAGTTTTACATATTTAGGTATTGCTATATAAATTGTTGGACTTATAACTCATTTAAATTTTGGTCTCAATTTTTTACTAGTTTTGCCGTTTCGGTGATAAGTCATTCTTCGAGAGTCTATATGATTTCATCCGAATTCCTACATGTACCTAAGATATTTCTCTACCTCCTAGTCTAATTTACCAGGTCCCCATAGACAAAAAATATTTTGAAACATACCCAACAAGCTGCTGATCAAAAGCAGTCCGTAAGAACTTGTGACTGATTTTTTGTGGCTTATGGAAATGTGCGTATTTGAATATATTGAATCTATTGATGTGAGGTCATGAAGGTGATATCCTAAAGAGTCCTCTATCGGTATCATAATTCCCTTTTTAAAAGTTAATAAAAAAATATGGAGTTATTCTCATTTTCTCAACGGTATACTAGATTTGACTAGTTTTAGTAAAATGGCGATATCTAACTCATCCAGAGGAGATACGGCCCTATCCAAAGAACCACATACACTTAAGACATATACCTACATCCCTATTAACGTTTCCAGGTGCTTTATGACTCAAAAATAATTCGTAATTAACCACACAACCGGATGGTAACAAACTGCCCTAAAAACCCATTTCAAAATCAACCAAACACCATTTTAATTCCTCTAAATCCCTATACAAAGCCATGCCTAATTATTTAACAAACTTGTAAACATAAAAACTCATGAATTTCCAGGATCAAAAATTAAAATGCATGGCTAAAAACTAACAAGAAAATCAAGAATCAAAATTAAAGACTTACTAGGTAGAGATTAATACAACAGAATCAAAACACAAACACACCAATTTTATTCGAAAGCTCCAAAATTAGACGCTCCCAGACGACACATTACTCGAGGATAAGTTAGTAGTCGGTTCCCAAAAGAATGAAAGGTTATAAAGTGATAGGTTAAAGGCGTAACCGAATTAGTGGGCATGTTTTCATGGGATGGATTACGGGATGAGGTAAGCATTTCAAGAGTATGAGGCGAGTATTCAAACTTAGAGTCGAATAGTAGGATAACCAAAGGAATTGACAAACTTTGTCAAATTTCAATCTTATCAAAAAGGGAATTATCTAAAATCACGAGAAGTTTTAGAGACAATTCACTAGCAATTTCTTAAAAAAGTTATAGAGATCGTTGTATTACTCACAACGTCTTGAAAACAAACAAGACGATTGTGTCATTCATAATGTCTTGGAAAAGTTATAAAGAACTTTATAAATAAAGCGATTCTCCGAAAGTAGGTATTAGTGACCGAAATTGGTCATCTTTTATGTAATTTATTTTATATAAGTAAGCAACGACGCTCTCGATAATAGCCATAAGTAACCGAAAAGCAAATAAAATCTCTATATAAATTAAATAGTATTTGCACTTTTACATTAATGTATATGGAACAATCTGAATTAGATCCGAATACTTATATAATTTATCTTATATAGATAGATAGCTAAACTCTCGAAGATAGTCGTAAAAGGTCAAAAAGAAAGGCAAGTGTTATACACTTATTATCCATGTAATATTAATAGAGATGCTCGAGGGAGTATATAATAGGAATCAGGGAGTACCCGCGCGCGGATATCAGATAAACGATGAAAGACTCTTAATTTTGAAAAACGGTTATAGTCTAGGTTTTGAAAATGACCTAGTTCTCTATAACCAGTGCTCTGATACCAATCTTTAATACCTCTAAATTTCGGCACGCAGCGAAATTAAAAATAAAAAATATATTATAAAAAATATGAAATAAAAAAAATAATTAAAAATTAAATAAATAAAATAATAAAAAATAAATATGAAAAATTAAAAAAAATTAACTTAGACAATCATAAAAATAATAATACAAGTAAATATTTTATAATATAATATAACAGCCATCACTAATACCCCCAAGCAACCACCACAAGCCAACCCCCAACCACCGCCACCACAGCACACATCCCCCCACTGAACACACACCCCCTCACATCACACCCTCTCGCACACACACCCAGACACAACGCCACCACATACGACGACACCCACCACCCCGTCCTCCCACCCAACCCAAACCTACCAAAACCCCCAACAACACCCCACCCACGCACCCACTCCAACCCAAGACCCACTGCCCCACCCCCACCCCACTACCCAAACCCACAACCCCCAGCCCCCCACAAAACCCCACCCCCCACCCAACACCACACAACAGCACTCCCACCATAAACAACCACTACTCAACGACCACCCATAGCCACCACCACCCCCCCATTGTAATAATCAAACCACTAAACACCCCCACATACCCTCCCGGCCCTATTCTCTCCACACCCCTCCACCCCGAACAGGTACCGCCCCCTGACCAACCACCGCGCCCAAAAAGATCCATACTAAAACCACCATACGCCCACAAGCCCAAACAAAGACCCCAAACCAAGATACCCACACGGTAAACAATCCCCCCCACCACGAAACAACCACGACGAACAACAACAGGAAACTGTATTCAACGAGAGCGAGCAATACTCACACCAATTCATTGCAAGTAAGAACACCGCGCTCACCACACAAACCATCCAAGCACGAAAGCACTCATACACACCGGATAATAAAAACATGCAAAAAAGACAACCAAAGATATTTAGAAGGTGAATCCATAGAGTTTATAAGAATAAAAGTATAACACAAGTATAGTTCATCAAGAGACATTGACAACACATTACAATTTTATGAATTTACTGCAACGAGCAATGGCACTGAACCTTGACAATAACGCATATCATGTATGCAAATAAAGTTGCCCAATTACTAGGTATTATTGCCTCATACCTCCAAGTCTCAATACAAATCATCCGTTGATAGGGTGCTCAAAAGGATTTAATTTATACCCTCAGACGAGGTTGTCAAACCTAATAGATCTATTAATTGTACTAGCGGAATTACAATCGAAAGTAATTACCGTTCATGTGAAATTATGGGATACTCAAAGTGCATATATCACAATTTTTCCACGGGTCCAGACCTGACAACTCAAATCCCATATGACAATTTCAAAAAAGAATGTATCTCCCTCGCAGGTTTTATAAAAGATTAAGTATTAAAAAGCGAGGCTAATGAACACACCTTTAAGAAATAGAGACAATATGAAGTATCACAACGAGAAAACAAAAAGAAGACAAAAGTCTTCAAGCCGCGACCTAGAATAAACGCGGGGTCGGTTAAAAAATAAAAAGGATACAAAGTACAAAAGCATAAGACGTAACATATATAGATATATGTATATTAATAATGTATATATATAATGTGTAATATAATAAATAAATATATATAAATAAATATATATATAATATATATATAGATTAAATAAGCCGCCTCCTCCTCACGGAGAATAACATTAGTCGGATCAGCATCTAAGTCTTTTTGGACATGGTCAAGTTCAAGCCGAAGACTTTTAACATTCTCATTGAGGTTACCTTGGGCAAATAACAACTTCCGCAAAGGTTTCTTCAAATTCTTAAGCTTCTTCACCACACGGAACATAAAAAACCCACTAACCTGAAGAAGCCATCCCTCATTGACAACATCCTTAAACCGATCATTATGAACAAGAAAATTAGCAAACTTGAAAGGTCTTAGAGCAGTATTAGTGAGCAAGGGGATTTTGAGGACACAAGGAGCATGATCAGAAATACGATATGGCTGAAACACCGCATAAGAACCTGCAAAGATATCATTGAATTCAAGATTAGCCATAACACAGTCGATCTTTTTCAGCACACCATCCGAACCCTTGGGTTTCTGATTCCACGTAAACATTAACCCAGATCTATGCACATCCATCATCTCAATCTCTTCCACATAATCTTTGAATTCCCGCATGGAGATATCAATGTTAGACTATCCTGACGACATGTCCTCAAGATTAAGAGCAGCGTTGAAATCCCCAAGCGTACACCAAGGTCTATTACAGACATAAACCTTATGCATTCCCAACTTCTCCCAAAGGGCACGCCGCTGAATATACCTATTTTGAGCATAAATAAAAGAACAAAATAGTTCTTTCTTGTCAGCCTTTAACTAAAAATTTAGATTCGACTTTGTGTGATCTCAATGTGTGCACAATATGAACAATACAAGTATGTAAATAAATGACAAGTAAATATGAAACACAAGAGATAAAAGTTAAAAAGGTCAAACCACAACACAAGGATTTATAGTGGTTCGGTAATAAAGAACCTCTTCGCCCTACTCCACTCCCCGAGCACCAAACTCGAGAGTTATCTTCACTATGTCAACAAACTCCTTTTAGGCGGAGAAAACCGTACACGGCTTAGCTTACACCAATTTATGACACTAAGCGAAATGTCGAGTTCTAATCCTAGCTAGAACCAATCTATCACAACACAACACACCACTTCACAACAAATCACAACTTGGGTTCACTACATAACTTCTCTCTACTTTACAACTTCTCTTCACTTCATAACTTTAGTTCACCAAGACACTACTATGATCACACCAATCTATCACTACTTACTAAGATCACCCCGATCTAACAATACTTACAATGATCACAACCATCTACTTATTGTACACAACTACGATACACACCTTCACAATATACACAAATGATTTACAAGATATAACACAACTACACAATTATACCAACTATACTATAACACTTCTTGAGATGATAATAAAAAGTATTCTTCTCTTGCACTTGAGGAATTAAGCATGGATCACTTGAAAACAAAGCTTTTTGATTAAATGATCAAAGGAAGGAAAGGAGTGTATAAACTGATTTAGAACAGAAAGAAAGTGTATGCAAAAGGTGAGAAAATCAGTGGGTAATAGTCTAATATTTATAGGCAAGCTATGACAAAAAATACGTGGCCGGTCCCCTTAATTAGGGTGTCGGTCCCCTTAAAATTAAGAGGCCGCCCGTTATAATTAAAGGGGCTGCCCAAGCCTGACGCTCCCTTTTTTGTCTTTTCTGGGGGAGGTGTTTTCTGAAACATTTCTAGCCGTTTTTGAGTAGAAAATTTGAATTTAAAATATTTATTTGAATAAAACATTTCTTTTAAATCTAAAAATGTTTTGTAAAAGATATAAAAATGTTTTGTGTCATTTTTATAAAAAAATATGAGTTTAAAAAAAATCCTTTGATCATAAACTACATTAAGAACTTGTTTATTCATACCTTTAAGTGATTAAATTTTCAAAATGAAAATTTACTACTAATTACTTGTTTACAATTATTTTTTCTTTAGTTGTTTTTACATTTTGTGATTATCAAAACGTAGAGAGATTGAAAAATATTAATAAGGTTTTTAGGCATTATTTCTATCAACAATCTCCCCCTTTTTGATGATTACAAAATCTAAACTCATTAAATGAAAAATTAGTTTTAAACAAGTATTTAGTGAGTTTATTTCCATTTCTCCCCCTTTTTGAAGTATCAAAAAGGCTTCGCCGATGAATGTAGGTAAGACCGACAAAATAAATGCTCCCCCTTGATGTGTACTCCCCCTCGTTCTAGGGCACCAAGGAATCAAGCTATGGTAACTTTGCTACAAAAACAAGTTAGAAGAACAAGACAACTATTTCTAACATGTAGCAAAAAGAAAAAATATTTAAACATGTTGATAATGCTTAACAAGTGTCAAGTTATTTGTGTAAGCTAAAAATCACAAATATATATATCAACTAGGCTTAACTTTTATGGATATGAATAATTTAACCAACCATAAAGAAAACAAGTGCATAATTAAAACATAAGACTAAAGTCCATTCATCAAACATAATAATTATGTATAATACACAACCATGCATACACCAATTAGAAATAATATGCTTGAAGCATATTAGTACAACATACATAGAATTAAATTACAAAGATCCTATCATTCCTAGAGTTCCATAAGACTTGCTTATAAAAGGTTTGGTTGACAATTATTTTAAAATGGCTAAACATGGAGTATGTTTAGTTTGGTGAAAGTGATGGTGGTGGTGGTGAGTTGGGTGGTGGAGGTTGTGAAAGCATGTATTCAATGTGAGAAAACATGCATTGAAGTTCATCTCTCAATCCAAAGATAAGAGTACGGTTATGAATGCAACACAAACATGAGTCTCCATGTGCCTCAAGAAGGTTCCAAGGAATGGGATGACCAAAGATAGGTGAAGAGGGTGATGGAGTAGCAAATTGGACATCAAGTGGGGTAACTGGTGAAAAGGTGTGAGTGATGTCCATTGATGCATTTTATTGAGTTGGAGGAGGTGGAGGAACTCTTGGAGGAGGGGATGTTGGTGAGTTTAAGTAACCATTTGTTGATGGTGATGTGGATGAGGTTGGTGATTTGGGTGTTTAGTCAATGGAGGAAGAGGAAGTGCCTTTGGTTGATGGTGTTTTTGAGGGTGCATTGAGCATCTAGGCGATGTAGAGTTGATGCTTGGTCTGATGGGGTTTTGGTTGTCTTTTCTTGAGTAAATCTACTAACAATTGTTTTGGTGAAATGATGTTGATTTTGGTCGTTTGGAATGCTTGGGAAAGGAAGCTCTAGTTTGAATGCATTGCGCCTGGTTTATGGTGGTTTGATAGAGGATGAAGAATGATGACGACGTGGTGATATGCATGAGAAGGGAATTTATTGGAGAGATTTGGTTGAAATGGAATGAGTTTGAATTTGTTTAGAAATTTCCAAAATCTGTTCTAGCAATCTGGGTAAGGATAGCTAAGGCTAGGTAAAAGGTAGTCAAAAAGAAAAAAGAAATAGTAAAATACGTGAACCAGATGGCCGGTCCCCTTAATTAATGGTCGACCCCCTTATCTTTAAGGGGACCGCCCTTATGAGTTAAGGAGGGCGCCCAACCCATCTGGGTGTTTTCAGACGACTAAAAAATTATTTTTTTTTTCAAAAATTTGTAGAAATGTTGTGTTTTGGTGTGTCAAGTAGATTCCCCGCTCCTGCCATCCCCCAGTCCATGGCAACATATTTTGTATAGAAACAAGTATATCATGCATGCATGCAATAATAAAATGTATGAGCTAAGAATAATTAAAAGCATATCACATAACAATTAGAGGTTCAAAGCAAGCTTAACCTAGTTCATAGTTATCTCGACTAAGGTCGGGGTTGTCATCACATGAATAAATTAAACATAACATAATTTTTAAGCATAAGTTACATAAGTCTTAAACCAACATTATTCTACAAGTAGTATCACTCACATCTTCACTTCTTTATTCTTGCCAAAGACTATCGCAATGCTTTCCAATATGACTTAATCACCTTACCTCTTTATGGATCTCTTGTGATTGATTAAGCAATTCGGTTTGTCTCTCAAAGAGGAGATCATTATTTTGTTCAGAAGAAGTAGGAACTTCATATGGTTGGTAATCGAGAGGTTTGAGAGAGTTTAGATAGGTTGTAGGAGATGGGGTACTAGCACGAGAAGCACCATCATCCTCATCATCATCTCCTTGGTGAGACGAAGATCCAAGGTATGATGGGCGGAGGTTGAAGAGACGAAGTGACGGGCTTTATTACGATCATTTCGGGGTCGACAGGTTTGTTTTTAAAGCGATTTTTGGAACATGACAGATCAACGACATGTAAATACCATTTCAATGATAAAGGATAAAGTTCCATTGACGTATCGATAGACGTCGGAGATCAAGAACACGCCTAAGGAAGTTGGCAGTGAAGGAGCCCATGATATTTGATTTCGCCTTGACAAGAGAAATAGCAAGATTATATTGTTCTTCGGCAACAATACAATACAACATGTGAGTGAGACTAGCCGGGAGATGGTCCCGGTGGCCTCCTAGTACCGAAACACATTCTCACGAATGAGTTCTTCCAACGCTTCAGTCTTGACTCAATCTTTGGTAAAGAAATTTTGTTAGGTTATATATAGATATGATGCAGAACGACATTTTAACTTTTCATGAGAGCGTTTTAACTCGACACATATCAACCTCCATGCAACTAACATCCCCCAACACCGCAACTATCCAGTCACCCCCGCGGAGCTCCCCCCCAGCCAAGGTCGGTTGATAGATAATATGGTCCCTCAGTCTCTTGAAGAATATGTAAGAGATGAAAGGTCCCATTACGTTTTATGAAAACGGCTTGGCATTATATGAATTATGAGAATTTGACCGATTGTGCGAGAGAGAGAGTGATGAATTCATGTTGGATCATGAATGAGATTAGAAGATAACCGTATTCATCGGTTTGGACTTTGACTTGACTATAAAAGTCTAGAATAAATCGAGGAACGATTGGTTCGTTGAGCTTGAAAAGACAATTGAAGAGAACATTGGTGAACATTTGCTCAATGTTGTTGGATTTGTAATAGAGTTGATCGACCTCGTTGAATGCACGGGTTTTTTATTGGTGTGTAAGAGATGGCAAGGACGGGAGAGAATCGGTTTATTTGGGATACTTTAGGAATATATGATTTAGTTCGGGAGGTATCACCAATAATTGCTCGAGGCATGTTTGTCACCTAAACAGGCCAATAACGAAATAAATTATTAAAAGAACAAGAAAATAACAAATAAAGTTTTTGAAAAACAACAAATGTGGGACAAGGATTACTTCGACTCTAAAATTAAAAACCTAAGAAGTAATCCATATGTTCCTTAATTTATTTTTTACTTAATCTAGGACATCTAGGAAGTGACCCAAACACTCCCTTATCAATACAAGACTTGACTAAAATTGTCGAAAAATATACGTTAAGTTGTATATTTTGTTGACAAATATTAGTTCATCATATTTTTGACTTGGTGAGAGTTAAATGGTGTTTGTTTTGACTCAACACCTTATGTTTTTAAACTGTTAAACCAAACACCCTTTTATTTTATACATTTTATAAAATGATATCATATTTTATTTGAATTATATATCTTAACGGCTTATACAAGTTAGTTACGGGTTTACACATGTGACAAAAATATAATGATGGTCATTTCGACTCTAAAAATCGATCCTAAGAAACGAACCAAACACCCCTTTATTTTTATAAGACTTTATTCATTGATTCGAAAAATAAACGTTTAGATATGTATGTTTCGATAGACAATGTATGATTGTTTTAACATGTTTTTGGCATGAATCAACAATGTATAGACTTTTGTTTTGAAATTTCTTAGTTTAAAAAATAATTGAAAAATAATATATATATTTTTAACAAATTTTCGAACCAAAGAAAATTTGTGACTCAATCCTATTGAAATTTTGAATTCCTATGACTACGGGAATCATTATAGTTATGGATTTCCTAGACTTAATCAAATAAAAAATATAAAAGTTGTGAAAAATACCCAATTTTGATTGAGAGCAAAATTGGATGAAATTGAAAAAGAAAAGTGTAGGAAATCTTACAATAGGTGTTGTTAATCGAGTTGTAGGTGATTGCCCCTTGCGAAATTGGATGAATTTTGGGTTTGGAAGTTTGATTTTGTGGTTTTGGAGTGTGTGTGTTCGTCACACAGTAGCAGAGAGAGAGGGAAAGATGAAAATGGGTGTTTGGTATTGTGTTTTGCAAAAGAAGTGGGCTGTTTGGCGATTTTAATAGGCCGGTCCCCTTAATTATTAAGGGGGCCGCCCACTTTAACACGGCCGGTCCCCTTAATTTTAAGGGGGCCGCCTATCTGAGAAAAAAAATTGTTTTTCGATTTTGACTAGTTTTATAAATATACAATTATCAAAATACGTCGGGAGGTACTAGTAATATTATTTTATATACTCTAGTCGTCGAAGGAATGAGGTTGAAGACGAGAGAAAAATACTTGACATTTTTAATTAACTTTTCGTCAAGTTAAGTAAACTTAAATAATTTCCAATGAAATAATTAAGTTGTCAAGATTTTTGGATCGAGAGATGGTTTAGAAATGATTGACGAAATTTAATTGACATTTTAATTAACCTTTCGTTAATTAAAAATACTTTGATTACTTCGGACGTAATTAAAAATACTTTGATTACTTCGGACGAAATAATCAAGTTGTCAAGCCGAGAGAGGATTTAACAAGGATTTAGTGATGTTTTCAATTGACTTCTTGTCAATTGAGTAAATTAATTATCTCGAATGAAATAAATAATTGTCATATATGAAGATAGAGTGATTGAATGAAGTTAACACTTCATGAGAGGATTTTGATAGACGTAGTTTATTGTAGACGTGTAGATTATGCGGACGTCGTAGTCGAAAGGAGTTTGTTTCATCCATAGTGATTTTGATGTCATGCCTTTTCGGCGTAAGATGAAAAACTAATCCTACTTCTATGTTAATGATTACCCACTAACTCACTTTTCTTTATCTACGTGAGTTCGCTACTAGTGGACATAGAAGATTTTCATTTTATAGATGTACGTAGAGAATTCTAATTCAACTGCGTGAGAGACGAGTTCATAATGAATAAAATCTCTTAATTCTAGAAAGCCAACAAATGGCATTTCTAGTGACTACACTATTTCCATTATGTTCTACTAATTAAAACTTATTTGTTTAGCATATACCCCATGTAGCATAATAATATATAGTCATTTAACACATAATCTAAATTCTAAGAAGTTTGGAAAGGAGACATACCTTTGCCTACAATGTGTTTACTTCAACATCTTCAAGTAAGAAAGCTTTGAAGGAGAAAACTTTTGGAAAACCCGTCAAAAGATTTTAAGAATGTATTTGCTCGTCGGATTCCAAGAAATGTTAATGAACAACTCCACTTGAATGTTGTAACGACTCAACCACTTGGAGCCCAATGTCTCATGGGTCCAAAGTTGTTAGTCATTGGGCTCCAAGTGGTTAGTCTCGAACATATTTTGCATATGTTGCATTTTATTCAGATACATATAAGGTAGACATATTCCCCACGGAGAGAAGTTTGGTTGTTGTGAATAATTCCACATTGAATGATTATTATTGGGGTAATTTTGTCTAACTTGATCTCTCCTAGGTTGTGGTGTTTTAGACCGAGGGTGAGAGTTATTAGTTCTTTTTGGAGGAGGAGTCTTAGATCTTGTTTTAGGCTTAGTAAAGCCAACTCCGGGTTTTAAAGAAGGTTTATAAAAACGTTTTACTTCGTCTTCGCTTGCAATGGGTATTTTAGTATTGTTTATAAGCATAAATTTTGGTCTTGGGCTTAAGTTTGATTCTAAAAAGTCAGTGGATCAGAATTGAATCATGACCTATTTTTTCTTTAGACTCAACCTCTTGTGATTTGACAAAATTCACTTGTTTAGACTCACTAGTTGATCCTTTGGTAAAATTAAATCCTAGGCCGGATTTATCACTGGAAGGTTTTTGAAGATTTAATATTTTCTTAAGCGATTTACTAATATTATTAAATTGATTAAGCTTAGAAATTTCTTCCTTAAGTTTTTCATTTTCAAATCTAAGGTTTGGACATGTTTTACATTCTTCATTGACCTCTTTACCTTTTTCTATTTTAGATAGTTTATTTTTTAGTTCTAGTACTTCATTTTCTAATTTATTTTTAATTTGTTTTAGTGATTTATTTTTAGCCATGACTTTTAGACCTATTTTGCATAGTCGATTATATTCATTATCTAAGTCTTTTTCATCTAACGATGATTGGTCATCACTAAAGAATTCGGTTTCGAAAAGTACCTCATTAGAAGCTTTAGCCATAAGACATTTTTCGTCTTTAGTCTTTTCTTCTTCATCTTCGTCGCTATCACTCCATGATCCTCCAACAAAGGCTCTTTGATTGTAGCTTTTTGATAGTTTTGGACACTCTCCGATGAGGTGATTTGAATCCCCACATTTAAAGCATTTTCTTTCGCCTTTGCTATTTTTGTCGTCTTTATTTCTTTGAGATACCTTTCTTTCATCATGTGGTTGCCTTACGAATCTTCCTCGTCTTTTAAAAATTTTCTTGAAGTCTCTCACGGCCATGGCGTATTCTTCGTCTTCACTATCGGAAGTCGAACTATCTTCATCACTTGATTCCTTTTTGGCTTTCAAGGCAAGAGATCTATTTTGTTCTCTTTTGCCTTTGACCATTTCAGAATCATTTTTAATTATTACTTCATAAACTTTCAAGTTTCCAATAAGTTCATCAAGCGATAGAGATGTTAAATCATTTGATTCTTCAATAGCCGTAACCTTTGCGCGCCATTTAGGATGAAGTGCCCTAAGAAATTTCCTAACATAATTCTTGCTAGAAAAACCTTCATCAAGTGCTTTTAGACTAGTAATAATAGTGTTAAATTTAGCAAAAGCATTATCTATCGATTCTTCTTCCGGAATCATAAATTGTTCATATTGTTGAACAAGAAGATCTATTTTATTATCTTTGACTTGACTATTACCTTGGTGAGTGATTAATAAAGTATCCCAAATTTCTTTTGCGGTTTTACACATGAAAATTCTTTCGTATTCTTTACGTGGTAAAGCATTATAAATCACCATTTTAGCTTCATTATTTTTTGCAAGTTTCTTTTTAAGATCATCGTTTTGTTTATCAAAAGATACAGTTTCATCCTTTTTAGTTTCGGGATTATATTGAATAGGAGGAAAATCACCATGGGTAATAACATGCCAAAGATCTAGATCTTTTGATTTCACATAAGTTTCGAATCTATTTTTCCAATAAATAAATCCATCACTTTCAAATAGTGGTGGTCTTTGCATAGATTGCCCTTCTAAATATTTTTCTGATTCCATAGATCGATTCAAGTTTTAAAATAAAGTTTATTTTAAAAATCTTGTTTGACGTGGCTCCTAATACCAATTGTGGAAAACTAGAAGGGGGGTTGAATAGTTTACCGCTTTTTAAATTAATGTTATGCTTGTTTATAAAAATTTAGATTCGACTTTGTGTGATCTCAATATGTGCACAATATGAACAATACAAGTATGTAAGTAAATGACAAGTAAATATGAAAGACAAGAGATAAGAGTTAGAAGGATCAAACCACAACACAAGGATTTATATTGGTTTGGTAACGAAGCACCTCTTCACCCTACTCCACTCCCCGAGCACCAAACTCAAGAGTTATCTTTACTATGTCAACAAACTCCTTTTAGGCGGAGAAAACCGTACACGACTTAGCTTATACCAACTTCCGACACTAAGCGAAATGTCGAGTTCTAATCTTAGCTAGAACTAATCTATCACAACATAACACACCACTTCACAACAAATCATAACTTTGGTTCACTACACAACTTCTCTCTACTTCACAACTTCTCTTCACTTTACAACTTCACTTTGCTTCACAACTTCACTTCACCAAGACACTACTACGATCACACCAATCTATCACTACTTACTAAGATCACCCTGATCTAACTATACTTACAATGATCACAACAATCTACTTATTGTACACAACTACGATACACATGGACCTTTCAATATTATACACAAATGATTTACAAGATATAACACAACTACACAACTATACCAACTATACTATAACACTTCTTGATTTGATGATAAGAAGTATTCTTCTTTTGCACTTGAGGAATTGAGCTTGGATCACTTGGAAACAAAGCTTTATGATTAAATGATCAAAGGAATGAAAGGAGTATATAAACTGATTTAGAACAGAAAGAAAATGTGTGCAAAAGGTGAGAAAATCAGTGGGGAATAGTCCAGTATTTATAGCAAGAGCTGTAACAAAAAGACACATACCGAATACCCCTTAATTAGGTGTGTCGTCCCCTTAAAATAAGGGGCCGCTCGTTATAATTAATGGGGCCCGCCCATATCCTAATGATCCATATATTGTCTTTTCCAGGGAGAAGGTTTTTTTTTGACACATTTTCTAGCTGTTATGGGTAGAAAATGTTGAAATTCAAAATATTTATATGAATTAAAACATTTCTTTAATCTAAATGTTTTGTAAAAGATATAAAAATGTATGTGTCATTTTTATAAAAAGTGTGATTTAAATAAAATTCCCTTTTATCATAAACTTACATAAGCATTGGTTTATTCATAACTTTATTTATATAAATTTTTAAAATAAAAATTTACTACTAATTACTTGTTTATAATTAATTTTTCATTAATTGTTTTTACATTTTGTGATTATCAAAACGTAGAGAGATCGAAAAATATTAACAATGTTTTTAGGCATTATTTCTATCAACAATATTATTATAAAATTTATGCACATCAAAGTAGGATTGACAACTTGAATGTTTCACCGGAAATAATCAAGTAATAATAAAGTGTAATGATGTCTTGTTATCGTTTAAAATAATATTTTAAAGCGGGTCAAAGTAATAAGTTATAGTTATGGTTAAAGTATATGTAAACGGGTCAAAACTAGTGTTTGGCAAACCCCGTGAATTATGTCTCTGCGGGTCATCTAGACCAAGTGTGTATTTGGTATTGAAGTATATATTTTATGAATGAATATATATATATGTATATATATATATATATATATATATATATATATTAATATTAATCTATCTAACGATAGAATACTTAATGGTCGTTAATTAATTCGTTTACGAATAATTAACTTTAAGTCCCTTAATTAATATGTAATGTACATGTTAATTATACAAAGTCAAAAAGTCAACCTAAATGGGTGTTGGGCTTGTGACGGGGGACGACCAAAAGAGGGAAAAGAAGAGAAAATTAGTTTATCCCACATCGATGGGATAGATAAACTTAGGAGCACAATATTGAGTATAAATAAAGGGGTATGTTGGAATTTAACAATCAAGTTAACCATTAACTCTTACGAGTACGCAGCGGATAGATCTAGTCTAGTACAAACAATTAACATACATATAAAACACAACAAGGAATGAAAAAGGGTAAATAGTATACATACCCTTGTAGTCAACAGCAAATGGTTATGAAACGAGTGACTAAGTGGTCACCTCTACGAGTGCTCACACAAACACGTAAACAAGCACGCCCGGATGCTAGTCCAACTTCACGTATAAACCAATACAACCTTTGTATTCCAAACCCACTGAAAAACGATCACCTAAACCCACTCTTAGATTAGAACCGAAAATCAGAGAATAGAAAATAGGGTTTAACCGAATTCGGTTGTACCACTGCTACAGTACCACCGAAATAGAGATCCACAAACCCTAGCTCGAATCCAACTATTGTCACACCTTGACAATATGTAAACCAACGTATTACACCCTCTGGAACAAACATGGGATCAAATCACAAGTGATTTAACCCTAAAAGAGTTAACCGAAATTGAACAGGGGTTTTGGAGTTAACCGAAATTCAAAACTGTTTTGATTTGGGTTTTGATTTCGGCTATTTTGTGTTAAGGGAAAGGAAAGGCAGGTTCTTGATAGTGTTTATGATCTTTATCACGAAATTATGAGCTAGGGGAAGGAGGTTTTATAGCCTCCAAACCCTACTCATGATAAGGATCAAAAACCATAAGTTTTAACTTTATCAAAACACTAAAGCCTTATCACATAACTTCCTTCTCCTTATCACCAACATTCAATGAACCAAGACACTTCACAAGAATATTCCTAAGCCTTCTATAGCCGGCCACCTTTAAGGATATACATGGAATTCTCGTCTTGTCCATTTTGTGTCCGAATGGTTTACATAGAAACGATACGTGAAGTAAACAAACGTACTCTAAATGTTTAACCATGTGTGCCCCCAATAGGCTCACACACTTCCAGTCGTATGTGTGCGCATCCAACTTTCATAATCCACAGCTACCCACTTGGAGTTGGAGTAGCAACCTACCCACATACAAACGATGGAAACGTCTAGCAACGCCTCACAATTCGTTTTTTAAAACTAGAAGAATCTGAATCAAGTTTTCATAAACATGTCTCAGTAGCATGGTTTATTTAACTCTTACTATAATCATCATTTGTTCAAGATACCGTTAAACCATGTTAAGATCGCAACATCATTCCAATAATTTTAACTATATAGATCTCGTTATAGAATTTAATACAGATATACCCACATGTATCAAGAATCAATCTCTTGCAGTTACCCTTTGGGTGCCAAACAATTATCTGATTACTTCTAGAGAGCTCCAATGTTATTAATCTGCACATCAAGTGGAGGAACAAATTCTTTGTTGAATACAAGTGTTATGAATGCTGCTTCACATAACTTCCAATAATAGTCTTTATAACTACCATTTTCTGGACAGCGTTTGACATAGAATTAAAAAGTGATATCCACACATACCAGAACTTGTTTGTATTCTTAAGTCTAAGGATGACTTAACTAACCATTTTTGAAATTTACTTATGACAACGGATCCATAAAGTAATTCTCGAAGGTTGGGGTGTCCAATACGCATCCCTTGTGAGTAACATATGAGTTTGGCGGGAACCATCCATATATTCAAAGAATATAACCAACACTCACATTTGCCTTATGTAACAATACTGCCATACTATTAACCGACAATGGACATATTTAGAATGATAAATCATTCAAGGATTAAATATGCAAATATAGGATAAACAATTGTTATATGAATGATAACAAATACCTCGTATCTTTATTCATTAGAAAATAAAATTGTCTTACAATCCTAATTATCCAAATAACTAATAAACACAGATTTACATGAGACTACTAGCTGGAAACATTCTAATATTCCTAGTATGTTCTGAATGCTTTAGAAAAGCTAAAGCTTTAGTAAAAGGATCAGCTAAGTTGTCATCTGTGTGAACTTTTTCTAACTTTATGTCACCAAATTCAATAACTTCACGAAGGTAGTGAACTTTGGCTCGGAAATGTCTAGCACCTTTAGTGATTCCAGATTCTTTGGCTATGGAAATTGCTCTAGTATTATCACAATACATGTTTATGGGTTTTTCAATTGTGGGTACCACACCAAGCCCAGAAATGAATTTCCTAACCCAAATGGCTTCCTTAAAAGCATCATAGGCAGCAATATACTCAGCTTCTGCAGATGAAGTAGCAAAAATGCTTTTGTTGGACACTCCAATCAACAGCACCTCCATTCAAAATGAACACATATCCAGTCTGAGACTTGAGGTCATCCACATGCCACAGATATCCATCATCATTGTAGCAAGAAACCTGACTCTCATTTTAGATTCACCACGTAAACTAAAACATGTCCTTAGTATTCCTGAGATACATTCTGAATGTTCCTTAACAGTAAGTCCCAGTTGAAGATCAACCTTGATCTGTTGGAATCCAGCTTAGTTATGTTCTGATTAACGCAACATTAGGCGAGTTACATCTCCAAACATACATAATAGAACCACAAGCCGAGGCATATGGAACAATTTGCAATGCGCTTCAACTCAGAGGTGTCATAGCACTTGTGATTTACTCAATCTAAGCTTTATCTGTGATGGGGATACTTTCCACGTTTTAGAATTCATCAAGTGGAAATCAGCTTTAAAGATTTTCTCGATAAAAGCACTTTGACATAAGCCAATCAACCAACGTGATCTATCTCTGTAAAATACGGACTTGATTCCATGAATATATGCAGCTTCACCTACAAGTCTTTCACATGCAAAACATCTTCCATGTAGATTTTACATCTGTAACATTAGAATGTTGTCTTCCCATGATTAACATTTCATCGACGTACAAGATAGGAAAGTGACAATACTCCAACTAGCTTTTAGATATAGCACAAGCTCATCAACACGATTTTGAGTGAAACCAAATATCTTTATTTCATCATCAAACGATTATGACAATTGCCTTGATGCTTGCTTAAAGGCCCATAAATGAACGCGTAGAACTAGAGATAAATGAGGAATCAGAGTAAAGAAAAGTAGATAAGTTCAACTTGCAAATACTCGGTTTGAATATTTTGGATGACAAAACCTTCAGGTTGCTCCATGTAAACCTCTTCGGAGAGATATCCATTGAGGAAAGTAGTTTTGACATCCATTTGCCAAATCGCATAGTCATAGTACGCAGTTATGGCTATAAGAATCCTAATAGCTCTAATGTCTGCAACAAGTAAGAATGTTTCCTCATAATCAATCCCTGGGGTTTGAGTATAGCCCTCCGCCACAAGACGATCTTTATAAGTGTGTACAGCTTCATCCATGTCGGTCTTCTTTTTGAAGAGCCACTTGCTACCAACGGTCTTGCCGTTAGGAGGAAGTTCAACTAAGTCCCAAACTTTGTTGTCTTTCATGGATTACATTTCCACATTCATAGCATTAATCCATTTATCAGACTCAGGGTCTAACAATGCAGCTTTATAGTTAGCGGGTTCACCAAGATCCCCTAACTCATGTTCCTCAGCATCGATGTATAAACACATACGATCTGTGGGATGTCGTGTCCTTATGGACCTACGAATGGGAATGATATCACTTTGAGGTTCATCTATTTCTAGATCATCCTCTTCATGATTTAAGCTAGTGTCTATAGAAGGATGTGTATCTTTTTTTTGAATAATTTCAAGATCTTTTAGACTCCCACTTGCTTCTTGATTTATAAGACTATTCTCTAGGAATTCAGCATTCTGAGCAACAAGGACTTTGTTCTCGGGTGGGTAGTAGAAAGAATATCCCGATGGTTTCCTTTAGTATCCTAGTGAAGATACACTTAAATAGACCAGGGTTACTACTTGTCAGGCTTGGAAAGAGTATCTCGCTAACAAGTGCCTTTCACAACCCCAGACTTTAAGTAATATCAACTTAGGGGCTTCCCATAGCATACTTTCGTAGGTGTCTTTCAACCTTCTTAGTTGTGAACCATATTGAGAATGCATGCAGCAGTCTCAAGGGCATAATCCCAAAAGGACTTTGGAAAAGTTGTTTGACTCATAATAGATCGAACATATCTATAGGTCTGTTTCTCCTCTCTGACACACCATTATGTTGTGGAGTGTAAGGAGGAGTACGATGGGCCATAATCCTATGATCCTTCAGATGATCCAAAAAATCTTGACTCATATATTTGCCCCCACGATCAGAGCGTAGCGATTTTATGGTCTTGCCGAGTTGATTTTCTACTTCCTTTTGAAACACTTTGAAAGGTTTCAAAACACTTCATGTATGCTTTAACAAGTAAACAAACCATAATGACTAAAGTCGTCAGTGAAAGTGACGAAGTAGCTTGCTTTTTGTCTTGACATACTAAAATGGCCACATACATCGTGTGTATTAGTCCAAGTAAGTCTTTGGCCCTTTCCACTTGATGTGTGTAAGGTTTCCTTGCCATCATTCCAGACATACAAGGGATGCATTTTTCAAAAGCCCTAAGGTTAGTTGAATTGAGAAGTCCATCGTGTTACAACTTTTCAATGTGTTTCTTGCTAATGTGTCCAAGATGACAATGCCACAAGAGAGCAGATTCCAAGTCTAGCTTGGCTCTTTTGTTGCTTACAATATATATAGAACTTTCATTTGCATAAGAATTAGACAAGTCAATTTCAAAAATACCATCCCTTGGGATAACACTAAAATAAACCATGTTATTTCTAGAAACATGAATTGTATTATTCACGAAGCGGTTAATAAAACCATCTTTGTACAAAAGGGAAACAGAAATTACTCCTCTAGTAATAGAGGGAGCATAATGACAATTGTTCCAAACAATCTCTAATCCACTCGGGAGACATAAATAAAAAACGCTAATTGCTTCAACAACTTCACGTTGACCATTGCCCACGTACAAGCTAAGAGCCCCCGGCTTTAGTTTCCTACTTGCTCTTAGACCCTGCGTTGTATTACAAATATAAGTACCACAACCAGTGTCATAGATCCATGATCTATTAAGGAAATTATTGAGTTCTATAGTGAAGATACCTGAACCACCAGCTCCAGAGGCTGCGTTCTTTTTCTTCTTCGGCAACTCGGCTAAATACTGAGGACAGTTCCTCTTCCAATGTCCTGTCTCACCATACTCATGACAGATTGAGTCCTTTGCGGGATCTTCCCTCTTGGGTGGAGGGGGAATCTTAGGCTTGGGAGCATAATCAATGCATATTTTTTTCCATTCCCTTGATTTGTCCCTGGCAGCCATTTTTTATGCATTTTGGTGCTTTTTACCTTTCTAGACTTTACCTGCTCGAATAGCATGCAGAGCAGGAGCGTTATTTTTAGTAGACTTCGATTTGCTCATGGACATTAGCATAGGCAGCAACTCGTTAACCCGTCTTCCCCAGTACGCCGCCCCCTGCTAGCATATTATAATTCTGCACAAACTCATCAAATTCCTAGCGTAGACTGATTAAAATCAGATTCACAGCAAGGCCAAGTGTCACGGGGTGCCCTAAATGCTCTAGATTGTCAATATAGCCCTTCATTTTCAGAACATAAGAGCTAACTGACTGCCCTTCTTCATGTTTACAAGAGTGAAAATCTTGCGTAGTCTAAAGAAGCTCCTGCTCAGCTTGTTGAGCGAACAAAGTCTTTAACTCCTGTAGCATGTCATAAGCATGGAGTTTTTCCAGATTTCATTGAATTTCTAAATCCATGGTCATGAGCATGAGTCCCATCTCAGCGATCCTCTTTTGATCCTTTCACCAATCAAAATGATACTGCCAGGATTTCAGGAAGCAATTCTCTGACCTGCAGGTGCTACAGAGCAAGAGGAAGTGGCTGCTCTATAGGTAATTCAACCTTATCCATCAATTGATAGTACCAATCAAAGTTGTCGATACCAATTCAATAAAGTTGGGTCAGTCCAGATATTGCTTCACAGAAGAAGCCCCTGAATGACCGAATTGAATCGTTTTAACGAGGTGTCAACTATAATTAAAAAAGTTCAAATATTAGTAATGTCGATAATTAAATTCTTAAGAGAATTATACCTACCAATTAATTACTAAAAAGAACTAATGATCCATACTTGTACCACCCACTTATTACAGAAGGTCTGACCAACGTGAAAACAGTAGGGCAATAGGTAAGCGACGAGCGTTAATTGCATTGGAATAAACTCTGATTATGAGACTAGTGACATTAGAAACTCTTATAGTAAGTCAGAAAACCATATTAGGTCTCATCTTATGCCTCGGGTTCCGAGATCCTGACCAGTAGACACTCGATTTTAAGTCACCAAACAGAACTTGAAAAATTGACAAAAGTCTGACCAATGGAAAAAATCGCCTGGTTGGCAAGAGGCCCTAAGGTCTGACCCAGATAGAGGTCAAGCCAAAATGTAACGTGTTTAGTTGTGGCAGCCTAGACTTATTTCATATAAGGTATTCACATAAATGGGGACAAATTTGTGTAAAAGAGCATCAAACAACTTGTAGCACAAAGTTAAGAAAACATTTTGTTAACCTTTTTTGGTATAGACATCATTTTATCAAATGTTCACGGTAGCTTCATTTTGGACGCACAAAGAAGCGAAGAAACAGGTCAGCGCGAAGCGTATTAAAAACCTGACTTCATTTAGGGAATCTTACTTCTATCCGCCTTAAACTTCTCTTGTAGTTTGTCCATAATGTGTGAGCCGTACTTCAATTGACTCATGATTGCTATATGTATTTAATAACCCCTTTTGATACATAGTTTTTATTGGTTGCCCAATATGGTGGGATTACAAATTGATCATACCCTATATTGTACTCCTACTTGGTCCGAAAACACAAGTAATTCCAATAATTCCCTCATATGCCGAAGCATGTAGTGGGGCGAGAGAAAATTAAAGTCAATTCAATCCCATATTGCGCATGATAAAACCAAAGGCTATCACAAGAAATCAAAATTCATATTTAATTCATGGACCGTATTAAATTGTCCAAAAACCTTAGTTTTCGCAAATAACACATAAGAAAGTCACAAGGATAGTTTAATACTTGACATATCAAAAAAATCCAAATTTCTTTATAAGTATTTAGTCCGTTTTAAGAAGATTCCTAAAATCTATTTTGCAAATATTGACTAGACACAAGGCATATCACATATAAGCAATTAAAACAGACTAAAAAATGGATTAAAATTGAGGAACAAACTCTTATAATGAAAGCAGTAAATCACATAATGCCTCGAGTTCTCAAAAGAGTCTCTAATTGGATGAACCATAGAGACTCACACAAGTTTTCCTGCCAAAGTGCCCTAGATCGCTCACATCCATCATATAACATTATTGCGTGAGTGCATATATGCCGAGGATAAAATAAGAATATAGTACCATCATGGTCAGCCTTAATTAACAATTAATTTATGATCTATTCGTCTTTTTATCAATATAAACATTTGTGTTGAATTCAGGTTGGTTATTCATTTAGTTATGGCAAGGATTGCATGTCGTTGCCATAATTTTCAATAAAAACGATAAATGATCCAATTTTATGCAGCCCTAGCGTGTTAACATCGTATGTAATTCATAAATACTAGACTAATTAACTCGTGATGCCACTGTTGGAATTTAACAATCAAGTTAACTAATTTAACTCTAACGAGTACGCAGCAGATATATCTAGTCTAGTATAACAATTAACATACATATAAAACACAATAAGGAATGTAAAAGAGTAAATAGGTACATACCCTTGTAGACACCAGCAATTAATAGAAACCGAGAATAAGAAACGAGTGACTAAGTGGTCACCTCTACGAGTGCTCACACAAACACGTAAACAAGCACGCCCGGATGCTAGTCCAAACCTCACGTGTACCCAACAACAATTGTAAACCAAATGCTTCTGAAAAACGATCACCTAAACCCACTCTTGGAATAGAACCGAAATACAGAAAGTATCAATAAGGGTTGAACCGAATTCGGTTGTAACCCTGCTACAGTACAACCGAAATAGAGATTCACGACCCCTAGCTCGAATCCGACTATTGTCACACCTTGACAATACGTAAACCAATGTATAACACCTTCTGGAATAAACCTGGGATCGAATCACAAGTGGAAAATCCCTAAAACATTCAACCGAAATAGAACAGAAGGTTTTATAGTCAACCGAAAATCAAAACTGTTTTGATTTGGTATTTGATTTCGGCTGTTGGATGTATAAGAGAAAGATTTGCAGCTTTTGTGAGTGTGTATGATCTGTATGTCAACCACTACGAGCTTAGGGAAGGGAGTTTAAATAGCCTCTCAACCCTAAGTCATGATAAGACTATAACATTGAGTTTAAGTATTATCCCACCACTTCAAAACCTTATCCCATACAACTTTCTCCTTATCTCCAACGTACATTGAACCAAGACAACTCCTTGAACCTTCCCTTGGCCGGCTAGCACATAAGGACACACAAAGTTCTTGTCTTAATCGTTCAATGTCCAAAAGTTTACGTAGAAACGTTTTCGTGAAGTAACAAACGTACTTTAAATGTTTTTTTCGTGTGTGCCCCCAATAGGCTCACACACTCCTAGTTGTGCATTGCGTATCCAACTAACATAAACTAACACCTTTAACATCCGAATTCGCAGTTTGTCTTTCAACCGAACTCGCAATCACTTAAGCAACCGAATTTGCAATATAGTGAAGGCACCAAATTCG
>BQNB010006212.1:0-98531 GCA_026074375.1 Tanacetum coccineum | reverse complement strand
ATATATATATATATATATGGTATGTTAGCGACACTAAACCTTATTAGAGTATCTTACGCAGGGTGGGACATTTTAAAGAGTACATTACATTTCCTAAGCCTTTGCCTGGTTCAAATTATTATAACGTTATCTAATAAAGCATCTTGTTATTTCTATAGATATTTGAGTGATTGTAATTTATATGTTGATAATTACTTTAAGATAAAATAGAATATTTCGGTGAACATATTATTAAGACGAATGAAGTAGTATTTTCTGAAATTATAAACTGATTAAGTTTAAAACACCCTCAAAAGCTAAAACTAATGAATTATTTGGCATCCTTTCATAGTTCAATTAATACATGGTAGAAGAATACTAGCATGCCATGAATTCATTTTTACCATATACGCAAACATCTTATCTTCAACCGACATGAGACGGGTTGTTAAAAACTCCTCCACTTAATATCCTGACGTCATCGTCTTTCTACACTGCCACGATCCAAGCTCATGAAGAATCATGAGCTTTATACCCATCACACCCTGTGACGCTCTAGCTTTGATATTACTTGTTACACCTACATAGCCGAAGATAATGGATTACTCATGTATTATACGGTTTAAACTAAAGCAATGGTGAAAATATAGTAATAAGCATCAACTTTAAGCTTATAAGGGGCTAAATTATCTTTAAATTCTATCTATGTTTTTGTTACGTCCTAAAATCGAAAGCAATAAACAACTTGAGTATCCTTCATGATCAAACTAAAATCCTAACATAAATTTTATTATCTATTTTGACATGAGACGAATGTTACAAACTCTACCACTAAATCTCCTAACATATTTGTCAAGGCTGCACATAACCAGTATCTATATTCCAAGAGGTGCATAAGCTTCGTGCCCATCACACCTCTAAGAAATTATAGCTCTGATACCAATTGTAACGGCTCAAAATTTACAACTAATGGAATACATGGAATCCTCCCAAGGTTCATCTAAAAACCATGGTGAAAAATAATATTAGACTACAACTTTAAGCTTATAAAGGGCTCAAATGTATTATCTGGTGGAATGTGCTCATGTCATACGGATATTTATACGGCTAGGAATACATGGGCCTACGGGGGCCACACACGTATACACATAGATATCATTCTATTAATATGTATAATAATATAAGTGTATATTTATTATATTTATTAATACTCGAACGGTAGAATACTTAATGGTCGTTAATTAGTTTGTTTACGAATAATTAACATTAAACCTTTTAATTAATATGTAATATACATGATAATTAAATAAAGTCAAAAAGTCAACATGGGGGCTTGTTTGGGCTTGGGTTTGCTGGCCAAATACAAAGAGAAAAGGGGGGGGTGGACTTTTAGCCTACGTTGTCATAATTAAAGCCCTAATTCCACCCCTATATAAGGAGATCAATTGTGTTCATTTATCTCCATCCCTTGTCTCTACTATTCTCTATAATCGTCCCTAGGAAACCCCATGAAGGGAATCCGAAGTTTGTTTTTATAGTATTCGATATTCGTTTGTTCGAGGCACTAGCATCCGGGTGATATTGGTTAACGTGTAATGTGGAAACACGAAGAGATTACTTCCTTTAGTAACTCGAAGGGTTTTGGTTTTGCACGTTGTAATACATGTGCGTATTTTGAAGAAGCTCCCATTCTTTCATAGCTTAACTGCTATACGATACGCATTCCCGTTTATATATTATGTTAATTATATTGCCTATATGTGTGATGTGTCGTTGTGTGGTGTATATTTAATTGATTCAAGTTTTAAATTTATATTTTGCCGACTAAACAAAAAACAACACTTTAACGGGCAGTGTACCCGATCGGTAGTAGTTTCGTGGTAAGTAGGGCGTCGAACACTTGAAGCGAGGTTAAATCTCTTAATTTAATTAATATCTTAGTTATCTATTCTATGTTAATTCTATTATATTCTAAACCTATGTTAAACCTATGTCAGTCTAAATCCTAATTCTAACGGGAAAAAGAGGTTTTTAGCCTAAGAGACTAGCACGGTTTGGTTGGTGACTACAATCAATTCAAGGCACTTTTACACACGCAAGCTAATTAACAAAAGATAAAAGAGCGGTCGAACCTTATATAAGAAAACTATATTAATCATTATTAATCCGATTAGAAAGTTGGTTTGTTTATTTAGTGCAATGATTTCTTCTCTTGAGGTGGCATATCATTTTTAAGACTTAGGCGTTACATTATCCTAAGACCTAAACATAATAATTCTATCATAATTAAAGCATCTGCATAGAGCATCCTTATTTGCTGAATATAATCTATCTTAGGGATTAAAGTAATGGTGATCTTGTTAAACTATAGCTCATAGAGACTTTACCTACTTACCGCTTAATGGCAATTTATACACTAGTAGTCCACTTGTCCAACTATCCAATGGAATCAAAACGTTACTTGTTGAATTATCTAGGTCACCTGCTAGTCAACACGATCAATAAACCATTGGCAATATCCAATTAACTAGTTAAGCCCGAAGCGTATCCTAGACACAGACTTAGAAGGACAATATTTGTGTAACTATAATTCTAGATGTATAAATTACTATATGGAGAGCTATCCCAGACTCTAGATCTACTTGGTCCATTTTACTAGATCCAGTTGAATGATAGGTCGCATACAAAAGCGCGTAAACAAGTATAAATTGATAAACATAAACAAGCATACAACGATAAATCAAGAAATCGAGATAAACAAATACCAAACATTCAGATCTTTATAATAATGGCTAATACCCGAAGGTATTAGCCTTCAAACGTCATAATAAATACAAAAGCAATTATTTAGCCAAGGTAAACTAACCGAGTTAACGAATGATACCAAAAACTAAATGATTACTAAAGTATATGGAATTACACGATGTCTTCTATGGAATTTATAACTTTGCTCGACCTCTTCTGCTCTTTTTCTCCTCTGAAAATTGACTTTTATGGTTTAGGTATTGAGAATAAGATTTAGCACACTAAAAACTCATTTTTGAGTTTTCTATTTTTAAGGTCTGGAAGTCGGTTGGATCCTAGCACGACTTTTGTGATCTTTGGTGAGTGCAGGCTTGATATCTTCCAGAATATTTAAATACTATATCTTGAATATGGCGTATTGAGTCTCTCTAGATATGACGTATTGATCTTTATCCTTCTGTGGCTTTTGGTGAGTACAGGCACGGATACGCCGTATCTTCTTTGATGGATACGGCGTATTAGTCTTCAGAAGAGTAATCTTTAAAATATCTTTATTTAAGCTCCAGAATGCACGCCTTTTGCTAACTTTCACCAATTACTCTATAATTACTGCAATTCTCAAATATAAAAGATTAAGTAACAATTTTTTGCAATAACTTTACAAAATAGGTTAATAACATAGGATAAATGATGCTATAAAATAGACGTTATTTGATGTCATTAAATATCCTCCCACTTGAATCCTACTTGTCCTCAAGTAGCCTTTAGAAGTTCATAAAAATGTATCCCTAAGGATATTTTCCGTTAAAGCATTTATTTGATCTATTACAAGTACACAACCAAACACCTCATGAAATAGGAAGATGAAATCACTCAAATCACTTAACTAATCTATGTAGTAACATGTAACTAATTCGCTCAATTGCTCGGTCGTGATGAGTATTCTATCATAAGCTTGGCAAGGATATACATCTCTACCACTAAAGCTAAGGAGTAACATGTTTATAAAGGTAAATATAGGTTTTTATAAGGAAAGGCGTACGGTTGATCAATCTACAATCTTTCACCAGAAGTACCATTCCAACAAGGCAGCTGAAGCACACATACATGGCCGTAACGACGGAATAGACATGTGTGTTCGATCACATCCCCATTCGAATTTAACCAACGGTTAGAATGAAGAATGATATAGGGTAAGAACCTTATAACTTTCACCAAAAGTCGTAAACCAACGAGGCAGCTAAGACATGCATACATGGCCGTAACGACGAAATAGACATGCACGCTCGAACAAGTCCTCATTCGCGTAAAACCAGCCGCTAATCATCAGGTGAGAGGGAAGTAAATTGTTGTTAAATAAAAATCAAGAAACAAATAGATTAAGAATTAAGATACAAGTTGCTAGATACTTTTTTCCCGACCGTTAACATGATAAAGACACAACTATTTACAATGTCTTGATCATTGATAAAAACAACAACCTAAGTTGGCATTCCCGTAACGGTCAACTTCCCAATCATCCCAATACTTTACATACTCTATAAGGTAATTGGCGATATCTTCCACTTTGTACAATACTCTACATCGTTGATTTTTATTGCGTATCAATGAATAATCGATCCTGCGTGTAATTCCTTCGGTTCTTGCTTTGCGAAACGATTATATTCAAACTTTCTTTCTCTTTTTTCATTTTTTTGATTTTTTTTGCTAACTATACTTCAAATCTTGGTGTAGTTTCACCATCTTCACGATCATAATAATTTCGGATAATTCCTTCGGTAATTCCTTCGTTCTTCGGTTTCACCATTAATTGTGACGGCAGTAAAATCACATGAGTTTTGACTATAAATATACATTCCCATTTGCAATGTGCAAATTTCTAACCGCACCAAAGATAGAAAATGACACAAGACTCGGGAAATACAAACTTTACACTTTAAGCAACTAGCAACTGTAAATTAAACTTAATCTAACAGGGTAGGTTAAGGTGTAAGGGTGTAACAAAACAAATAGTTGGTGTAAATTCCTAAAGGATTGGCTCTACGGGTTTTTCTAGTGGATCATCACTCTAAAGATGAGAGTGGAAAAGGGTTTAAACGAAAGGTTAACTAACCGGTGTAGTTAGTTAATAAGCAACACGTAAATGCAATTTGGGTGTGATCCTAAGATTTACCAATTTAAACAAGTTACTCTAATTAAATCCATAATACTCATTATTGTGTTCTCGAATAGATATACCAAGCCAAGTTCTAAAGTCTACAACATCACCGACACACTCATATTTTGTGGAATTTGGGTAAACATTTAGAAACGGAAAGGCTAAATCCTCACAATATCTAACAAGGGTTGTTGTGTGCGGGTTATGTAACATGTAATTTCACAAAAGTATGCTTGAAAAAATTTTAAATTTGAGCATAATTTAAGCATTTTAGTGTGAAAAATATGACAAGTAAACATTCTAATTCCATCCCCCCTACTTGAATTATACAACGTCCTCGTTGTATATATAAAACATTAAATACGGGAATTTAAAAAGAATTAGAATGAGAAACTCCCCTGATATTTGCTCGTTAGATTCTCCAAGTTGCGTTTATGAGCAAGATTGTGTGCTGAAAAAGCATCTGAATCCTAGCATGAACAACACACACATAGAATTCCAGAAAGTATGCATTCCACCAACTTCGTCGAAATTTCTTTCTCGATGTCCTGTATAGAATATAAGAAAAATATGTGCATTCCTATCTTGGTACTTGGTATAAAAGTTTTACACACTATAAAATATACTATAAAATATTATACTTCAAAGAGCAATTAAGAAAATTCCCAAAGGAATTTTTACTCTCAAAAATATATATAATATAATATAAAATACGTATATTTAACCGGGCAAATATGATCACCCGGGTCGTTTCCCCAACGACTAGTGAAATTGAATCCTCGTTTAAGTCCGGATTATGATTTGAATAAGCAAATGGATGATTTGACAATCTAAAGCAACAACTAAAATGGACAATTAAAAACAATTAAACAATTAAACTAATACGGGAAACAATTAAAACGCGACAATTAAGCAAGTAAACTAAATTTTACACCTAAAAATGTGAAATAAATTTCTAAACCTAAGATAGGACAAAAGAAAATTTTAGAAAAAAGAAAAACATTTTTTTTATTATTTTTGAATTTATTATGAATTAAAAACTAATTTAATCTAATTAAATCTTAAAAAATAGCAAATTAAGTACTAAAAATTTGGGAAAATGATTTTACTGGATGTAAACCTAAAGCTATTTTTTATAAAACTAAAAACTATTTTTTTGTATTTTTATAAAACTTGTTTCTATTTTTTATTGATTTTATAAGATTTTACCTTTCGAAAATTGATTAAAAATAAAGTTTAAGCTGGAAAAATCTAAAAAATTCAGGGAAAATCTAAAACACTAGCAGGAACACAAGAAAAATAAGAAAAACCAATTTGCTTAACGAATAAGCCCTCAATTAAGCTTATAAGGCTACGACTTATCTTAGAAAAGAGAAATGAAATTGTGTACTAGTATTAAATGTGGGGAAGTAACACTGGTTAAGGCTATTAAGAAATTGGTTACCCACGTTGTGATTCCAATTTGCTTAACGAATAAGCCCTCAAATGAGCTTATTATGCTACGGCTTTTTATAGAAAAAGAAAATTAAAATGTGTACTAGTATTAAATTGTGTGTTATATGAATGGATGAGCTAATGTAGCAAACTGGTTAAGGTATGAGTGTTGTGAGTGGGAGGTCGTGGGTTCGAGTGTGGGCAACCCCTTTTTGCTATTTTTTTATTTTTTTGACTTTTATGAAAAACTAAATATTAGAAAGGACACTAAAATAAGCTATTTTAAATAAAAGGACTTAAGCTAAAACTAAGTAATAAGCTCAAAAACAGCTTATCAATAAGCTGTTTTAGTGAGTGGGGTTTTGAGCTTATTCTAACTTAAACAGCTACAAAAAGCTTAAAAGAAGCTCAAATTTAAAAAGAAAGGAAGCTTTGGAAAGCTTATAAGTTGCTTAATATAAGAATGAAAAGAAACCTAAGCTAGAAACACTTAAAGCTAGCTAAAATTAAAGGTGAAAATGCTAAACTCAAGAAATTTAGATAAGAAGCACAAAATCCAAATAAGCTCAAAAGTTCATTAAGCTATTTCTGATTAAGGGCTTTTACATACTATCTTAAAGACTAATTGACTATCTAACTAAATCATAAAATCAACTTCTTAAGGCTAGAAACCAAAAATTTTAAGCACTAATCCTATCCTACTGTTTTTGGCTTTTGAGTGACTTTTGACAGCAAGATTAAGCTAGGAAAATAAGCTAGAAAATAAGATTAAAGACTTAATCTATATTAAGCTATACCTAGACTAAATCCTATCCTAACCTTAGAAACTAAAACCTAGGATTACTTATCTAAGAATTAAGCAAATAGTGACAGCAGTACTAACTTATTGTTAGTACTGATGCACTTTGCACAAGTGCAAACAAAAGTGTAATTTACTTAAGAAGGGTAAACCTGCACTTCTTACACTTATTGAGTGTGTATGAACACACTAAATTCACTAGCAAAAGCTCAAAGAGCAAAAATCAAACTTAAGCTATCAAAACTAAGCTAAAAACTCCCCTGGTGCTGACATTATGAAATTAAGCTCTAATCTTTTCATTTTCAAAATCTAACTTATAAAAACTCTTAAACTATTAATTTTAAATGAAATTTAAACTGACTTAATGAAAATCTAAAACTCACTTTGACTATTTGTGGTCAAAGAAGCTTATTCCAAACACCCCTTTAAAGTGATGACAGGTTTGAGTAAAGCTTTGAAATGCAAATCTAATTAATAAGTATTAACTACCAGATAAAAACTAGCTTAAATCTACCCTAACAAACATGAATCAACAACTGTATTAAGCTATAATCTAAGATTAAGCTAATCTCTACTATTTTTGGTTTTTTTAAGATTTATATGACAAATTTAATAAAAACTATGATCTAAGCTATTACAACTAAAATCAGATGAACAATTATGACTTTAAAGCTAAATGAAATACAAATAAGCAATTATAAGCAACAATATAAGCAAATAAGCAGTTCTAAATCTAATAAGCACTTTAACTACTATATAAGCTAGAATTTAAAGACATAAGATATTAAAAGGAAACTTACTTGAACTCTAGCTAAACAAGAGGAACCAAATTTGGCAGCTACAAGCTCCCTAGCTTATTAATAAGCTAGGGTAAAAGTCCATGGGAGTCCATCCAACTTTGACTCCCCTTCCATTAGGCTCATAATTCATTAAGTTTAAGGTAATTAGGTATTTTAAAGCTGTTTTAAGAGTTTAGGTAAGATTAAGCTAAGTTGAGCTCATCAAGAGCTTAGAGACTCTTGAGAGCTTATTAGAGCTTATTGGAGTTTTAGCTTAATAACTTGTAAGAAAATAAAAGCTAATGAATATTGAACAAAAAGAGCTTAAAATAGATTAAAAACTACTGAATTCATTAATAGAAAACTTGATTACAATATTTAAAAGGAAATTACAAGATTTATAGTGAAATTAAGCTAAAAACTAGTCCTAAAAGCTACGTGTGTGTGTGTGAAGATTGAGGCCCTATTTATAGGTGCTGAAAGAAGTTTCTAGGTCCAAACTTGCTGCTCAAGCCCTAAGCAATCATATCCACTCATTTCTTCAATCATTTGAGAAGCAATTGTGGCCGTTTGATCATTGTGTGGACACCTGAAGATTGCTAGCGTGTCATTCTCTTTTGGATGTCATTGTGCTTCTTTTGTGAGTGTTTTAGCACAAAAACCCACTATTATTTGTGCTTTCTCCATTGACGACGTGTCCTTTGGTTTGATAGATTAGTGAGAGCCCTTAATAAAGACTGATTTGACCCTGCCATCTTGCTTAGGAGCTCAAGAATTGACCACTTTGTCCCTTGATTTTGAAAAGCCCCTTGTTTTGACTGTGGGTGAAAGGAGAGTGACGATGAATAGTGAAAATCTCTTGGCGCCAAGTTTATAACTGAATAAGTTAATTCAGTTTTAACTTAGGCCAATTGACAATTCTAGTCCCTCTTATTTCTTTTCCCTTTTCTAGTTATAAATAACTTCCGAAAATTGCAAGCTTAGCCCTTGTGGTTTATAAAAAAGGAAAGTGGCTATGATTTGGGCTTAGTGGATGGGCTTTTGGGCTTTTTGGTATCCGGGTGTAGTATCAAAGGGTTTTTCAGGCCCAATAAGCTTTTTGAGGCCCAATAAGGGATGAGGGACTATTTTTGAATATTTATGAGAGTTGAGGGACAAAAGTGAAATATTTTTGGGATTTGTCTTTTATTAGTTGACTTTGTTTGACCACTTTGACGGGATTTGGCTGCGGGTTTGACTTTTCTGGCTTCGGCTTTGAATCCTTGGCTTCTTTTTGTACTCTTCTGATTCTCGTGTCCATGCTTGCCTGTTTTTGACTGTTTTCTTGTGATTTTTGATGTATCCGTACCTGCACACACAAAACACAAATACAAGCATATTTTTGCCATTTTTGGTCTGTTTTGGGTTTAATTGGGTTATTTTAGGTACAAATAGATATGTGTATTCTACACTTATCAGTACCTACGGTTAATTTAAACTAAACAAAACAAACTAATTACGGGCCAGTCTGATAGATACGGCGTATCAGGTTTAGTGAATACGCCATATTCCAAATCTGACAATAATGTTTTTAAAGTGCAATAAAAATAAAGACTGATAACGTCCAGACAATCAATACGCCGTATGGTATGGACCGGATACGCCGTATTGATGTCTGGGAAGACAGACTCGATAAAATTAAATAACAATCCGGGTTGTCTCCCGGGAAGCACTTTTGTTTACAGTGAAGTCTTTAAGTTAGACTTTTCTTCAGCTTATTGTCTACTCAGCTCTAGTTACCATCCATCCTTCGTCTATTATCCGAAAGATTGCCTGGTAAGCTCGGCATGCCTCTTTTCTTGTAATAGTAAGATCGTCGTATTTGTCTTCTTTTACAACAACATACTCTTCATCATTATTGAACAAATATTTGATCATCATATATCTCCTTACATTGCATATCGGTAGCTCATGAACTTCACATAATTCTTCTCTCTCATTATCTCTAGGATCAATCTCATAAGTATCATCATAGTTTGTATATATGTTCCATCGTCTTCTTTGATAGATACTTCCATGATAGGTTTGTTTCTTAAAGCCTCATCTTTAAGTTTACAATCTTCTAAAGCCTCATACCATTCAAGGTCTTGCTAATGGAGTTGGTTTCCAATAATGTAAGTTCGGGGTAAGTTTCCTCCATTACAGTATCCATCATCCTTCCAACTATATGTTGGCCATTCCGAATACCCAGTCTTATAGTTGAAAGGGTTGCAAGTTGTTAGGAATGATAAAAGTGACGATCTTATTGAGATAAATGTCTTGTAATAAATAGAGAAATAATATTGTGTAATAGGTTAGGTGATAGGCTCGTGACTTAAATAAAGTCACGAGACCCGACAAATAGCTAAAAGCTAAAAAACAAGAGCTCCTTGCTCTTCCTTGTAATTGGGTATAAATACCCTATCACCACCTCATTTGTGAGGGGGGTCTCCTAAGTGTCTTCTAATCTCATTCTTATCTTTTCTCTAATCCTCCTCCTCCCTCTTTCTCTCTCTACTTTCTATCTTTCTCTCTCTAGAATAAACACACACATAATACCTAAACACACACTCTATTGCTTATTGATCCTAAATGCTAGACCTAACAAGTGGTATCAGAGCTGCAGGAGCGATTTAGTGTTGTTTAGGAGAGCTTATTCGGACAGCTTAACACGTCAGCTTATTTCGACAGCTTATTTTGAGTTTTTTTCTGTTCAAATTGCTTATTCGTGTGCTTATTTTGTTAAATCTGTGTGCTTGATCTGATTTTCGAGTGTTTTAATTGCTAAAACTGTTTTTTAGAGCTTAATCAGTCCTGATATGCTGCTATGCTTATTCTGATTTTTTAGTGTGCTTATTAGCTTATTTTGTGCTTATTTCGCTAATTTTAGTTGTGTTTTATGCAACTGAGATTGATTGCTTACGGTTTTATCGTAAGAATCATGGCAAAATTAGTACAAAATTTGCTTATTTGTGCTTATTTTTATATACAAAAGTGTTTTAAAGTCAAAATTTAGTAAAAGTTGTTTCAATACTCAGATTTGATAATTGACTGGTCAAACTCAAATCTATAACTGATTTTATAGAAATTTGACTTTTGGTCAAACAGTCAAACTCGGTAATTGTTTCTATCAACAATAATTCAATCCAGATCTAAGTTCCTTATCGAGAGATCCATACCGAATTGAAGTCAAAGAAAAATAAAAAAAACGAAAAAGAAGAGATTGAACAAGAACAGATCTGTTAACAAGAAAATAAAAGTGAAAGAAAAGTGTTTAGATCTCATATTGTATTTTTTAGTGTGTAGAATAATAAGGTTCAGTCTTTCAGAGAACACAACACACAAATACAAATCATCACAAATATAAAACTCGAAAGTCAAATTCGGAAGTTTTTTTATCCTTTCCACATATCTAATCCATATTGGAAGACACACATTTACAGAAAAGATTCATTTCGACATGAATCAAAAGAAACAAGTAGATCTACTCTTATCTCGAGTGTGTTACAATTGTTCAAGACCTCAAAGGATCAAAAAAACAAAAGAGAAATATAATCATCGATCTGTAACAGAATCTTGATCCTAAATCACAATTTTCATCACAACAAATCCGGATCTAAGTGATCACCTTCCTTATCATACAAATACACCTCAAAAACAAAAAATCTAAAATGAAGAACAACAACGAAAAAAAATGAAAAAGACAAGAGTACATAACTGATTTGGACTTAAAAAGAAAGACAAAAAGATCTCCGTTTGGGTTTCAGTCGTATCTCTCTTGAGAATAAAGGATCTATAAAGATCTTCTTATAACGAAAAACCATAAATCATCATAGATCAATTTGTGAAGATTAGCTTCGTTTTATTTTTCGAAAATCTTAAAGAAAAAATCAAGAACAAGAGTGTTCAAGACTTTACTTTGTTTCGATTTACAAAGACCAAGAAACAAAAATCATCAGGGGGGGGGGGGGAAAAAAAAAAAAATAAAAACATTAAACAAACTACACGAGTGGTTATCTTCGCAAATCTTGAAGTCTCTTGTTTGTGTTGTGTTTTGTGTTTCTCTAGAACAAAAAGCAAAAGGAAATAAAGAAAGAATATAGTTGTTGTCGTTGGATTTATCAAGAACGAAAAGAGGGGGGGGGGGGGGGTGTGGGGGGGGGGGGGGGGGTGGGGAGGGGGTGGGGGTATGGGACTGATTTTTTTGTGACTGAGATAAGTAGTGTGTCGTGAGAGTGATTATCAAAAGATAGAGAGAGGCGTTTGTTTTGAGTGTTAGGGTTAGGTTTGAGTTGTGTGAGTAGTAGTGAGTATTCATATATCTGATACTAGGGTTGTAAAAATTGTATTGGGCCTTTTACTACCGAGGAATAACGAGAAAGGTTCGGGCTGTGAAAGATTTTGTTGGGTTTGGGCTGCGAAAAGATTGTGTGAGTCTTTCATTGGTTGGATTTGTCTGTGTTGCCTTTTGTATTAGGTAAATTTGCACAAACTCTTATAAAACGAGATGATCAAATTTGTGATAATTTGTGTTATCAATGGGTTATGATAAATTTATGTTAGCACAAGTTTTAGATCACGGTTTTTTAATTGCGGGAAAATAATTAAGAGTGATTAAACTTTTGGAGTGAACAACATTTTCGGTTTCATCGAATTTGGCTGTGATAGAGTTTTATCATTTTCGGTATTCATTTCATTTGTACTTGTTTGGTTATCAAGTTGTGATAGATTCGTTCTTCATTTTTAGGTTTCATCGAACTTGAAGTTACTATAGGATCACACTTTCGGTTTCATCGAATTTGGTAGAGTTTTTCTTTTCCTATTAGGATAATATTCTCAAATCGTTTGAGTAATTGGTTTTGGTCACTTTTCCCGGTTTTAAGCGATCTTGTGATCTATATTTTTCGATTCAAATTTGATTTAAACTCACATATTCGGTTGTTTCTCGGATTTGTGGAGCTCTTTTTTTTTAAAAGTGTTCATTCAAACGCATAATTTCATCGAAATTTGATTCATTTTTGTTGGAGTACTTTCTCGTAAAATACTCTTTAGATTAATCTATGGTAGGATCTTGTTGAGGACTTGTATTTTTCAAAGATTGTCGGAGTCTGATCTCACATAGGAATAGTTGTGCTTTTCAATGAATACATAATTTTTGAATCACGGTCTTAATTGCGAGTTAATAATTCGAGTGTGTTTATTTGTGGGTTCATAAGGAGTTTTATCATTTTTGGTATTCATTTCCTTGTATTCGTTAGGATTATCATTTTCGATACATAGTTTTCATAATTTCAGTTCATCAAATTTGTAAAGTAGTGAGTTTTGTATTTTCGGTAAAATTCTAAAACGCTTGAGAATTGATTTTGGTTCATTTTCGTTGGATACTTTCTTGAAAAATACATCTTTGATAATCTCGAGTAGGATTTGTTATTTTTCAGAGTTTACCGGAAATTGATCTCACATAGGAAAGTTGTGCTTTCAAGGAACATTTTTGGTCTTAAAAAGTTTATAACCAATTGAAATTGATCAATTACGGTTTTATCGTAATCTTGATTCCTTTTCGATTGATTCTTTTGAGAAAACTGTGATGTTTGTGCGTGATTTGGGTTTGTGTTGAAAATTACTTGGGTTCGTTGTGATAAATAAGGAAAATAAGATCAAACGAGGATAAAACTAATCAAGATATCATTCGAGATCTAAAACAACAACGTGACCAATTGGACTTAGCTGTTATTTACTATAAAATACAAAAAGAGGAATATCAAAAGACACAAACGATTCTTAATCAAACACAGCGTGACAAAGAGGAAAAATATCGTAATGACATTATTCAGTTACAAGCTAAGAACAAAGATCTTGAAAACGTTGTTTGTAAAATGGGCAAATCAACTGAAACACTTCGGTTGCTTACAAATGAACAAAAAGCTTTTCGGGACAACTTACGAAAGTCGGGTTTGGGATATAACGGTCCTTATGTTCTTTCACAAGCTTATGCCAAAATTCCTAAGTTGTATCGTGCTTATGAACTTTGTAATAAGAATGAACAACTGCATGTGTTTGATTCTGAGGAAACTCTTGAGGATGCTGAAAGGGGTCAATTAAAAATGAACAAGTTTCAAAAAGATGAAAAAGTTCAGGAGTTAAAGATAAAACCAATCGATTACAGAAAACTGAACAAACTTTATGACGATTTTGTTCCTCAAAAAGAACTTTTTGCTGAACAAACATATTTTCCAACATCTTTTATATCTTCTAAAAAAGTTTCTTCTGAGACAAAACCAAGCATGGCATCAATGCCTAGTGCAAATCCAATGCTTGTGGATTTGAATGAAATGGAAAATGTTTTCAAAAAATTGTTTGAGTTACTAGAAAAGAATTGTAAACGAGAAAGCATTTTCTATACGTCTAAAGAAGAACTTCGATTAATCGATGTTTGTGTAGAAGCGAAATTAATTCTTCGAGAATGGCATGTCTATTTTGAAGTCTTTCAGAATCGATTTAAAAGAGATGTAAAAGAAATGAAAGATGTTTTTGTTTCAGTGGAAAATGATCTTGATGAAACTTTCAAACAAAATGAGCTTTTAAAAGATCAACTCTTGGAAGCATCCTTAGCTGAAGATATCAAGAATCTTGTCATAACCTCTTGTGTGGAAATAAGGAATAAGGATTTACATGATGAAACTGAAAGAATTTCAAAAGAGTCAAAAGATGTTTCAAATGAGAGTAAAACAGCTGATACGGTTTGTAATGATGCATTTGAAGTCACACAGGAATTGTCAAAAAGAATTGTTGAATTGGAAAAAGATTTGTCAAAATTTGAGGCAAAGAGTATTGCTTTTGAAATCGCACTTCAGCACAAGTCTCGAGAAAATAATTCTTTGAAAACATTGCAAAAAGAAAATGAGAATTTTATGGCATCATTACAAATCGAGAATGCTCATTTGAAACAGACTTATAAAGATTTGTTTGATTCGGTTCAAAGGTCAAGAGTTGAGACTAATCATTGTGATGAAGTCAAAGTTAAGGTCAATTTTGATGAAATTAAAACTAAAACATTGAGTTGGAATATCAGGGCGTCATTAATTAAGGAGAATGAACACTTGAAGTTGACTTACCAAAGCTTGTTTGATTCAATCAAAAAGTCACGGGTTCAAACAAAAACTTCAAATGTAACACAAAACGAGGCAGAAAATCTAAAGTCTCAATTGTTTGAATTTGCTGAAACTAAGTTCAATAACATTTTCGGAAAGATTAAATTTTTCAAAAAGAAGCAATTGGATATTTCTGAACTTAACAAGAAATCGGGGAAGAAACGGAATCTTTTTGAAAAAGAAACAAGTGTTTTTCAAATAAAGATTGATGAGCTGGAAAAGTCTTTAGCAAAACAAATAAAAGAAAATTCTGATTTGTTGATAAAAATCGATAATCTTGAAAATGTTTTCGCTGATGAAGAAAAAATGGCAACATTGAGAAAATTGAATGCTTTTGATAATGAAAATTGTGGTTTTGAATCAAAGGTTATTCATCTTGAAAAAATCATTGCTCAAAAGTAAAAAAATTTTGATGATGTCAATCTTGAACTGTCGAACAGAACAGCCAAATTCGAGGCGTATTTTGAAAAACTTGAAAAAAAAAGTTGTTCTTGAACGTACAATTGCTCGAAAGGTTTGAATGATTCATAAAGCTGAAAAAATCGATTATGAAAGAATTATCATTTAAGGACACAACATGTTAGATCTGAAAAGGAAGGCTGTGAAACAAAGTATGATAATATATTCTTAATTATTGGAAAACCAACCGTTACTTAGCAATGAAGAGATCGGAATTTAGAAACAAATTAGCATCTTTGGCAATCACAATTGGCAATCTCAAATATTCGTTCCCTGTCTAAAAAGAATATCATGAGTTAAGTAACTTTCGTATAATGCTTTTAAAATCGAAGTTTTGATTCTCTTCATCAGAAAAAATGGAACATCAATGTTTCAAAATCTACAAACCTAAGAAAGTGTTTTCGGAAAAGGTTCACACGGGTAATCCACAAATACCGTTTTTGAGAAGGGTTTCTCAGTTTACAACCTCTACTTTACAAAAAGATGGAAGTTTTTTAAGAAATCCTCAAAGTTTTTGAAACATTTTTTCCTCAAAAGGGTTTAAGACAAGAGCTTAAAATTCAAAGAATCAATCTTTTGAAACATCACACACTTTTTTAACACCTGGTAAAACAAGTATGGAGGCCAATTAAGGAATCTCCAATTTTGAAGCATCTACTTCTCAAAAGAGTTTTAAGACAAGTACTTTAAAAGGAAAAAATCAAGTTTTTGTTACTCCACATTCTCGTTTTACACCGGTAAAACAAGTGTGGAGACCAAAGCAAAGTCATTCAAAATCTTTCAAATATTTCAAATCATAAATGCTTTCAATGCAAAACAAGAATGACTCTACTTCGACCATCTACAAGAAAGAAAGATTTTCAAACGATGCAAAAACAAATTTTCGGAATGTTTCATCAAATAACAATAACAAATGGAAATCGTCTTCGTCAACAAGATTTAAAACTCCACATGAAACACCGAGTTTCAAAAATCAATGGAAAATCAAAAGAAATTTTAAATCTCATTGATTACTACGAGAGTTGTTTTTCAAATGAAACACTCGGTTTCAATCTCTCGTTGGAATCACAAACATCTTTACATCGAATTGAACATAACTTTAAAATGGTTTTTAAAACCTTGGCAACCCGTTAGCGGCCCATGCTTAAATGGGTTCCAAAGGTTTGTTTTAAATTCGATGTCAATGTTTTAATCAATGTCATATTACAACCAGGATCTTCAAATCAAGAAAAGTGTTCGTTCAACAAGTGCGCTTTATCTTCAAAATAAGAGAAATCTTCTTTATCCAGAGCATTTTTTTATCAACATCTTTTCAAAAAGTGTGCTCGGAACATACGAATTCTAAGTAAATGTCAGCTTAGGACTCGTTCTTCAAATAAAGGAAAGTGTACATTTTTGTGCATTTATCCTAACAACGAGAAGCTTTCACCTTCTCGGACTTGAGTTTAGCTCAAGTAAATGTTTTTGAAAATGTTGAACATAATTTTTCAAGATTGTATCAAAAAGATTTTTCAAAATCGTTCAAAAATTGTGTGTTCAACACTCCCTTCTCTTAATACTTTGAAAATTCGAATCATTTTTATAAATGGATCAATTTTTGAGGGAGAGTTTTTAAAAATCAAATGCCTCTAATGTTGTTGGATACATCTCATAAAAGTCAAAATTTATGTATCCAAAACATTTAGTGGATTCAAAAGTGGTTCTTCAGTGATATACCAAGGCATCTTAACTCTATCCCTCAATATAATTGCGGTGGCATACAAAATGAAGTGTTTAATTATTGAGGGGGAGTATAAAGGAAAATGTTTTGATCAATCGATATAAAAAAAATAGTTGTTGCCAAGTGTGTTTATATCGATAAGCGTAAAAATGGTAAAGATTGTGTCCGGTTACGACCGTTTCTTGAATTTAACAGGATGAGGAGTGAGCAATCTACTGACCATTCGTTTTAGATATCGACATACTTTGACACAACTAGTTTTTCAAATTTGTTTAGAACATTCAGAAAGGTTCCAAATCATAATCATGCTATCCGTTTTCTCCCATGTGTCTTCAAAATCTCATATAGCTATTTTAATCCATTGATATCAAAAATATCACATGGTCTGCTATTTTTGAGGGGGAGAAAATTGGATTAAAATGTGATCAAGAAAGATAAATGCTTAAGTGTGTGGAATAACAAAGTGATTTAAAAGACTCAATGTGCAATCAACTCTTTCCTCCATGTGCAAAATAATTTTGAAGTCACAATGCACATGTGTAGGGGGAGTATTTCTCAAAAAGTGAAACTTTCAAAGTGTTAAATGTTTTGATTTATATCAAACACTTTGATTGATTTTCAAAAGGTTTTATGGTTCTGATCTTTAATACAAAAATAACTACCTCAACGAAGATCAAAGAAAAATAAGGGTAGTAAAGTTGGGTAATTACCCAGATGATCTCAACCAGAACCAAGGGATCTACCCAGGGAACATTCCATAGAACAGAATAAAAGTACTTAGGTAATGAGGAGTTTAATTTAATTGGGAATGACGTCAACAAAGGTATGAGCTATCCATCGAACAATCAAAAACAACCTCAAAAATGATGATTAGTAACTGACGTCATGGTGACATTGAAAGGGTTGAAGAATGAAAAAGAAATAGCATGTGCAAAGGAAAAAGAAAGAAGCCCTCCATAAACATTAGGCAGAAACCGGGTCAATACATAATCTATCGAATATCACAAAGATGATATTTGGTATTGAAGAAAACATCACTAGACCCAGTGATGCAATCACAACCTTACCAACCACTTGTAGATTCTCTCAAAAGAATCTTGTTTCATTGTCACGGAGATTAAATGCATAATCTATTGACATCTCACTCCGAGATTGTTGATATTGAAAAGGTGGCAGTCTGCTCCAGCCTCCGATCACAAAAACCAAAATGCACTTATTGAGTCTAGAGCCAAATGAGATCAAATCATAAATGCTCACATAAAGACAAAGGTAAAATAAAAAAAGTACATTTGAATTAAACATTAAAGATACAAAAAGTACAAAGTCGCTTATAAGTTCTATGGTGACAATGTGCAAGTCTTAGTGACACTGCCGGAACATTCCAAGATTGAACTTAATAAATTAAGTATTTCACAATGATTGAATGGAAATCCTACCAGTGCTAACATCAAGCCAACGCTGAACGTAGGTCACTAATTTGAAAATGATTGTTTAATGATTCAATTAGTGTTAACTAGTAATCTAAGTGATCTAGTAGGTTTTTACATTTTGTTATTATCAAAACACTGAGAGGTCAAAAAATATAAATAACGTTTTTAGTCCTTCTTTGTATTAACAATGTCCCCCTTTTGATGATGACAAAATATAAACTCATTTTGTATAAAATTAAAGGTTTCAAATTATTAATGAGTTTTCATTCCATATCTCCCCTTTTTGTCAAACTCAAAAAGGATGATCGTCGAATTGTTGTAGAAAGAAAGAAGTCGACGATATCAAGACTCCCCCTTGATGTATGCTCCCTCTCGTTTGGGGCACCAAGGGATCGATCTTACGTAAATTATTTGCTATAAAACAAAGTTAGAGGTACAAGTACAAGACAAGATATGCCTAACTAGTAGCACTATAGCAATTCATGCAAGTTAAATCACAAAGTAGTTTCATTAATTAATTAATAAGCTCATACAAGAAGCATTGATTGCAATTAAACCTAAATAAGAGATAAGATAAATTCATACTATAATGGTATGAATCATTACAAGATAAATTAGATAAGCATAAAGTAAAGACATATTAAGGCATAGAGCTACGCTAGTGGATTCTTGAAATGTAGAAGATGTCATAATCAAAAGATGGACGGTCGATTATTTAGGTAGATTAATCATATAAGAATGATTAATTAAAGAGGGAGAAAGATGAGGTTTGTGACACATGGTTTGGAGGGGTACGAGTTTGAGGTATGAGACGGGTGAGAAGAAATTGAATGAATTTGATTTCATTTCTCAATAAGTGGAATTGGTGTTTAGAATACTTACAACAATGACAAAAACTTGAGTGAAATTCAACTTGAGCATGAGAAGGAGGATGAATTGGTTGTGGTGGTGGTAAAGGTGGTACATGAATGTAGGCATTTGATAGGTTAGTATGTGAATCAAGGATGGTGGAGATGTTGTAAAGTTGGTTGATCATTTGATCTCTTAGTGGATTGTATGATGGTGGTGAAGGAGATTGAAGATGGACTCTTGGAGGAAATAGAGGTGAGTCTTTTTGGGAAGAATGTGATGATTTTGGAGTGGATGTCTTGTGCTTTCATACTTGTCTTACCAACATTCTTGGTTTTCTAGAGAAGTTTGGATGGTGGTTTGAGCAAGACATTGGTGGTGAGAGTGAAGATGATAAGGAGAAGAAGTTGGTGATGGTGAGTAAAGAAGGATGGATGAGTTAAATAATGGAAGTAATGTTAGAAAGTGGCAAAGCATGGTTTGAGTGATAAAAGGTTCAAGAGGTGGTTTGGCTAAACAGGGAAGTTCCAGCATGAGGCTATGGATAGCAGGGTCAAGGATACAAAAAAGAGGTAAACTTAAAAATTTTGTTCCCTCCTGTTGGCGGTCCCATATATATTGGGGGGCGCTGGCTCTTTATGGAGGCCGTTTTCTGGAGAGAGCGAGATTTTCAAGTTTTTCCTTTTTCTTGTGTCCAGTGATTTTAGCGTCTTCCAAATTCAATAATCAACTAATTTAAGCAAAAATAAAGTCCTAAATTAAGATGCAAATCATTTAGCATATAGTAGTATGATACGCATATCATAATCCCCAAGAATTAGTTCACATAGAAAGTTGATAGGATGATAAAATTGAAAAGATCATCCAAGTCACATGCAATAGTCTTTTACCATTCTTAGTCCTAATGAGTGAATTAAAATGTTAAGGCATAATGTACTAGATAATATAAATAAGAATAAAGATCTCTAATTTTTTTGCAAACATGTTCACTTCCGTTTTCCACTCATCATATCCTTGAGAGCTTTTCCAATTGACCTTAACCCTTCCCGGTGAGCATCTCATTGTTGGGCTTGAAGGTTTATAGTTTCATAAAGATAGGTGTTTAAGTGTGGACATTCATGAGGAGGGTTTTGACGGACTCTAGAGACAACATTGGACAAGGAGAAGACGTTTTGAGAAGGAGAAGAAGAGTTGGAATGAAACGATCCTTCATCATTTTCATCAAAAATGTCATCCAGCGGACGAGATAAGGATGGATGATTTAGAGTGGTGGAAGAGGAGCTAGCATTTGAATCACGAGGTCTTTTCTTGCCATGATCCGATCGCGTCTTTCACTTATAATGAGGAGCGAGGGGATGCATGACTCGATCATGTGAGAGGTAGTGATCAATTACTAACTCAGGAAAGACGGACATAACATGTTTGAACAATCTAGTCAAAAGCATTCCATAAGGTAAGAGCTCCTTAGGTTTGTTTCGAGTTTTTTCCATTCTTTTGAGAATGAAAAATGCTAGATTATATGGAGTAGAGGTTTCAATGCAATAAAGTATATGACAAAGACAAGTGGAGACATGATCTCGATGACCTCCCAAACAAGGCATTCTCATGAATGATATCAACCCATGGTTTCATATGAGGTTGAATCTTGTAGGATAAAATTTTGTTTTTATCTACGACAATGGTTTTCTTGTTTTTGGTACGAGTAACTTGACCTTGTCGAGGAACTTGAATAAGAGACTTGATGACATTTGGAGAAGGAGGAGTGGTTTTGTAACGACCTTTACTTGGAACACTTATTGACAAGTAGTCGAGTGACCACATGTCGGTGTGTGACACTTGACCTTTGAAAGGGATTTTTAAGATTTGACCAAATTCCTCGAGAGTGAGAGAGAATGACTTATTTTGTATGACAAAATTAACCACAAAATGACCCCTGGAGTTATAGTCAAACGTGAGTTGACTATAAAACTCGAGAACAAAAAAAGGAACAATTTGTTCGTTTATGTTCAACAAACAATCAAAACCAATTAATCTAATCTTAGCATGGATATGACTCATGTTTTCAAAGTTTTGACTCACAACCCTACCCTCATGAAAGTATCATTTTTCAAGGCTTGCAATGGTGTTTCTTAATGGTTGATTGAATTCATTTGATATGAGTGGGATGTAGTTACGGGTCTTTTGGTGATCTAATCTGGTGATTCGAGGCATTGTCACCTAGAATGAAAAAAAATATAGTTACGTTTTATAGTCTTTTACTTGTAACATTTTATTCATAATGTTTCTAGTGTGTGCCTAAATGTGACAAATGTAGAGTAACGATTAACTCGACCTAAAAATAAAATCCTAAGAGTTAACCCAAACGCTCTTTAATTTGATTTTGCTCATCCAAACATGTCGAAAAATACATATGAATTATGTATCTCGACCTTTGTTCATGAGATCATTATGCATGTGTTTAAAAACGTTTTTAGGTTGTATTAACAATGCATAACAACAATTTTATTTTGTTCTTAATGTGAGTGAGTTGAAAATAAAATTAGGGTTTTGGTTCGAAATCAATTTTTTGACAAACTTACTAGTGTATGTAAATCCTATGTCTATGGGAATCATATAAGTTATACATTATATCCTAGTAGTCCTAATTGTACAAAATTGAAAGAAAAATGGAAAATCTCCAATTTTAATTTTTGTGTTCATCATGAACCCTAGACTCATATTAAAACAAAATAGATGAAATGACTTACAATTGATGATCTTTGTGATGTTAGGAATGATTATAAGTAATGATTTGATCTTCAATTAGTGTTTTGGTGGTTGATTTTGAGTTTTGGGTTGTTTTGGTTCGTGTTCGTCGCACCAGCAGGAGGAAGGGGGTGTTTGTTTTTGAGTTTTGAAATTTTTTGACTAAGTATAGATTTTTGGTATCTGCTGGTAGCGGTCCCATGTCAATCTAGGGGCCGCCTGAAAAAGATTAGGGGCCACCTGAGATATGGGGGCCGCCCGTATTATAAAAATTTTAGACTTTTAAATTTTAACACGAATTTACTAGGAAGAGTGACTAATTAATTTGCATCTCGCGAATTAAAAATATCTAACTAGCTTCGGATAAGTAGTTAAATTGTCACGACGCGGAATGAAACACGGACTAGAATTGAGACAGAAGAAAGAAAAGCGAACTAATACGATTTATGGAATGTGTTCCATCATTCCTAAACCAAGACGTAGATAGTTAAACAATTCACGTTAAAGGGCTTTCGTAAGAATGACGGCGATGTTGTCGACGGACAGCACTTTTTCGATTGAGATATGTTCTTTCTGGACATTATCACAAAGAAAGTGATGACGAATTTCGATATGTTTGGTTCGAGAATGTTGCACCAGGTTTTTGCTAAGGTCAATCACGCCTTTATTGTCGCACATGATCGGGACGTCGTCGAGTCGAACATCGTAGTCGATAAGAGCTTGTTTCATCCATAGTGCTTGTTGACATGCCTTTCTGGCGCTTACGTATTCGGCTTCGGTAGTGGATATAGCAAGAGCGGTTTATTTCTTCGAGAACCAAGATGTCAAACAACATCCCACGAATGTACAAATACCGCTAGTGCTCTTTTGGTCCACATAATCTCCCGCGTGAACAGAGTCGGCATATACTACTATTTCTATGCTGGTCCCCTTAGGATACCATAATCCTAAGTACGTAGTGCCTTTAATGTATCAAAAGATACGCTTAACCGCTTCAAGGTGAGAGGTTTTGGGAGCCTCTTAGAAGCGGGCACAAAGGCAGACACTAAACATGATATCGGGCCTACTTGTCGTTAGGTATAATAAACTACCTATCATGCCTTGATACTTGGTACTATCTACCGACTCACACTCTTCGTCCTTCGTGAGTTTAGTATCGGAGGACATGGGGGTTTTCATTGGTTTAGATTCTTCTAAGCCAAATTTCTTAAGCATTTCTTTAATATATTTAGATTGATTAAAGAAGATACCATCTTCCATTTGTTTTATTTGTAATCCAAGGAAGAAGTTAAGTTCACCCATCATGCTCATCTCGAACTCGTCATGCATGATTTTGGCAAATTCATCACACATGTCTTGACAAGTCGAGCCGAATATAATGTCGTCGACATATATTTGAACGATGATGAGGTTTGAACTTTTCTTCTTGGTAAAAAGTGTGTTATCTACCATTCCTATTTTGTATTCATGTTTAATAAGAAAATTTTTATATCATCATACCAAGCTTTGGGTGCTTGTTTAAGACCGTAAAAAGCTTTCTTAAGTTTATAAACAATTCTGGTTTTTCAAAGTCAATGAATCCTGGAGGTTGTGCCACGTATACCTCCTCATTGATAAAACCGTTCAGGAATGCACTTTTTACATCCATTTGGAATAGCTTAAAATCTAAAGCATAAGCATAAGCTAATAGTATTCTAATAGACTCAAGTCTAGCAACTGGGGCATAAGTTTCATCATAATCGATGCCCTCTTGTTGATTATAGCCTTGAGCAACTAACCTAGCCTTATTTCGAGAAACGACACCGTTCTCGTCTAACTTATTTCTAAACACCCACTTAGTTCCTATGATTGTCATATTCCTAGGTTGTGGAACTAACTCCCAAACGTCATTAGCAATGAATTGATTTAATTCTTCTTGCATGGCGACTATCCAACTTTCATCCGTTAAGGCTTCATTCACATTCTTAGGTTCTATAGTTGATATAAAACAAAAGAAGTTACTTTGGTTTTGGGCTTGTGACCTAAGGGTTCTTTGGTTAAGGTTTCCTATGACATTTTCTAATGGATGGTTCCTAGATTCCTTAATATTGACTATTTCATCAATCTCTAAAGTTTCATCCTCAATGTCATTTTCTAGGTTTTTCTTTTTGGTAACCTTAATTGCTTCTTCTTTATCTAAGTCATCATCCACCAAGGGTGATGTCTTAGAGGGTGGAGGAGTTTCATCGAATGTCACGTTGAGTGATTCTTCGATTTTCCTAGTGTGTTTATTAAGGATGATGTAGGCTTTACTATTTTGGGAGTATCCTAAAAAGACACCTTCGTATGACTTTGGGTCAAACTTGGTAAGGTAGTCTTTAGTGTTTAAAATGAAGCACTTGCTTCCAAACACTCTATCAAGAGTAGGTTTTCTACCCTCAAGAGTTCATAAGTATTTATTCCCTAGTATAGCTCTAATTAGGATTCGGTTGAGAATGTATGTTGAAGTATCTATGACGTTACACCAAAAATTTTGTGGTAACGATTGCTCAATCAACATAGTCCTACTCATTTCTTGAAGTGTCACACCCCGTCAGTGGCAGAAACACAGGAATGCGACGATACCATTCATCGCACAAGATACAAGATCATACACTTTACAATTTACAATAATAAAACTTGGGTTTACATGAATCTTACAGTTTAAGGCATGGCAAAATAAATAATAAAAACCCATCTCGACCCAGTCCCCCTGGGTTACATCTTTGCTCTTCCAATTCTATTCACATACCTTTGATTCGACACACCTTAAAATGATACTCGAAAACGTCAACAATAATGTTGGTGAGCTCGTAGGTTTGACCTTAAACCTAAAAGCTGTGCCAATATTTCAAACAATGGATAATAGTGCTATATGACAGTGAATATATGCAAACAACCTTAACACCACCGCTAATCAATAACCATATGTCACTTACTGCACCTAAAGGGGCACTACAGCTAGAGCACTAAAATTAGGTGGCAGGACCCACAACACAAAACTCTGGTAGCGTACCCATCCGCCCAATAATCACAAAATATCTGGTTAGCGTACCCATCCTATCCAATAATCTTGTTTCCCGTAGATTAAATTAGGTTTTATTTAATTAATTTTAGTTGTAATTATATCAGTGTTTCCATCATATATTCTCCATCATTCAATTTCTCATCAAACCAGGATTACTTTCAATTGCAGCCTCGTTGGGACATACGACCCGGGAATATCTCTTCCGGAATCTTTTTATTATTGATTCTCCCTTATATATTTTATTTCTAAGTAGGTCTTGACTTTTTCCCTTTGTCAAGGGTGAAGAGTTTGGATTTGCCTAGTATTTTATATACTATTTGACGAACCAAATGTGTAAACGGTTTTCTCCGCCTAAAGAGAGCTTGTTGACATAGTGAAATCTTGAATTGGATACTCGGGGAGTGGAGTAGGGCGAAGAGGTGCTTCGTAGCCGAACCACTATAAAATCTTGGTGTCTTGGTTTGGTTATTTCTTTCCTTATCTCTTTACATTATTATTGTTGTTATCTAGTTTTAGTTTAGGTAGTTATTACTTGATCATATTGTGAATTGGTTAAACATATAACTCGGATCTAAACATTTTTGAAAGTAAACTTTTAAAACGTAAAACAAATATGTAAACTATTCAACCCCTCCTTCTAGTTTCCACAGGGCTGCGTTTTCTTCATTTTTCTCTCCCATAGGGAGAGAAAAAGATTGTGTGTTTTTGTTAGTTTAGTTTGAAAATTTGTGTTGATCCCTTTTGAATAGATCTTACTTAGCTTGTTATATCTTAGTTGTATTGGATAGATGCAAGACAACTAATTGAGAATATCACAAAGTATGCGGAATCTAGTTTGTAATACTAAGAAGAATAATGAAACAGTAAAACAAGATCTTTATTAAACTTTCAATATATTGAAAACTATTTAAGTTACAGAATAACTTTGTAACTATGAATACTAACTATGAGAAATATCACTTCTAGATCTATATCTCTAACTATGCCTTAGGGTTTCTTTTATACACCAAGAAACCCTAATGGGTTTACAAAACGTGTCTACTACTCAATGCATATCTATTCCTAATATATCTCATGCATATCACATTAGCAGTATTAACTATTTATACTAACAGTACTAACTACATAACTAACAGTACTAATAAACTGACAGTACTAACACTTTGTAATGGCAACACTAACTATTAAACTAACAATACTAATGACTTGGACTGTTTTCTCTAATCTTCACCAGCAGTAGCTTCTTCAACCAGCAGTAGAAACTTGAGAAGCCTTTATTCCTAACAATCCTCCCCTAAACATGATATTCATCTTGTTAATAATCAAGTTTCTTCATTATTAGTATCTTGAGCACTAGGAGGATGTATCCAAACACCTTACTACCTTGGTCTGTTTGCTTGATAGAAGATCTTTCTTAAAAGTTCTCTAGACATCTCACTATTTGCTTCTACTAATAGTCTAGCCACCATCATTAATCCAAGTGTTCCTCTGGTTAAAGGATATTCTTTCTCAACCAACATGAAGATATCATGTCCTCTTACTGAAGATACATGGTGAACACCACATGTATCATAAAGCTTCCATAATAAAGGATCATGCATATATCTTTGAATCTTCCACAGAATATCATCATTATCTGGTTCAAACAATCTCTTCAGTTCAACCCACAATTTTTTCTCTTTATCATTTGTAGGCTTTGTTGTACTGAACCTCCTCTTAACTAAATCCCAAAGCTTAACCAGGTCATCTCTATCAAATTTCTTCAACATATCAGCACAAATCTGATAAGCTTCTGTATGGTTTCCAACTCTGATAATTCTCCAATACCTTCTTATGTCTTTAGAGTAAACCTCCTAGTCTATGATTGGATATTTGACCTGTAAGGCTTCAACATATACTTCTTTCACTGGAACTACCACTAATAATTTCTGTAGTTCTTCTTCTGATAATTCTTTTTCTTTTTCTGCTGATTGTTTTTCACTTGAACCTGAAGTTTCTCCAATCTTTTGTCTTTTAACACTCTCTTCATCAAGTTCTGCTCTTGGTCTCTTCTGCTTGCTACTTTCTTTCCACCTTCTTCAGAATCCATAGGAATAAAATCCTTAATCCACTACTACTCCTTTTTATATAGCTTCTAAATTTCTTCAAAACTCTTATTCTTCAGTTGATTGTAAGTGAATCTATCCATGTTTTTCAGGTAAGTGATCATCTTGTTTCTTAATTAAATTTTGGTAGATGGTTTGTTTCTGATTTGTTCAGCCCTTTGTGCAGCAAAGAACCTTTTTATTTATGTAATTGTCTCCACTAAAAATTTAGCTTGCTCATCAATAGAAAACAGCTCTCTTTCTTTTTCTTGAAGTCTTGCAACTAACAGAGCATATGCCTCCATTCTTGCTTGAACATTATCAAATTCTGCAATCAAAGCGGCATTAGATGCTTCTTCTTGTGCAACTCTTTCTCTTTGCATTCTTTCTAGTTCAGCCTTTTCTTCTTCATGTAATCTTTGAGCAATCTCTGCATCCCTTTGAATTTGAGCCTTTATAGGGTTCTTTAGAGTATGTTCAGGCTCCACCATCTTGCCTTTTCCTTTGTCTTGGCTTTCACCTGTTAGTACTAGTGTTGCTCTCCTTAGTTCTTCTTCAACATCACGAATCACTACTGAGGTTGTTCTTGGTCTTGTGCTCGTAATAGCCACAAGTGTATCAGCAATAGTCATCATCTCTTCTTTTAAAATATCCCCAGCGGTACTTGTAGAAGGATCAACAGTACTAACATTTGAAGGTCCAGCAGCACTAACATCAATACTAGCAGTATTAACTGTATCTCCATTTGTAGTAATTGGTCCAGCAGTATTCCTCCCCTGAGTTTCAGCATCACCTTGAACATTCTCCATTGCATTATCCGCATCAAGCTCAGCAAAGTCACTATCATCAAACATTGTCTTTGTCTTGTCACTTTTCCTCCCCTGTTTGGATACATACTCCTTATCCAAACTCTTTCTCTTGGAGGTACCAATCTTGAAGAGTTTCATCCCTGTTGTTCTTGCTCTTAGCCTCTTTTCCAATTTTCTGACCTTCTTTTTTAGCTTTCTGATCACCAAATCTTGAGCAGTCTTTGATTGTTCTAAGGCAAGAACCATGTTTGACAAGTTTGTACAAATATCCATCAATTCATTTATGTTAGGTCTACCCTCATCACTTCCAGGTGTGTGACCTCCCGAGAGAGGTGAATCATGGGGTGTTGGTGGTACAAAATCTGTCAAATCATCATGTTCAATTCTTTCCTTATCACTTCCAAGTGTGTTACCTCCCGAGAGAGGTGAATCATAGGAATGTTTAAATGACCTCTCAGATCGAGTCTGATCAATGACACCCCCATGGCTTCTTGGCATCTCGGTCTGTCACCTGAACCAATTTCTTAAGAAATAGAATCATTAGACATTGCCGTGGATTGGGTCTTAGATATGTTACTACTAGCCTATTGCATCTAAGCTAGCAGCAGTAGTGGTAGCCCTCACCACTATGTCATCCCACTCCTTAAAGACAGCCTCATCTACTACATTTGGTATAAGCACACTAGTCTGAGGAAAATGAGTGTCCTCTTGTAAGGTTTGCCTAGGTGATTGAGTATTTTGAGGCGATGATGGTTCAGTAACAGGGATTTGTTCTTCAATTATAGGTTGAGCAGTAGAAGGTGCTGGTTGGGGTTCAGAGGGTTGACCTGAACCTTCACCCTTTACTACTGGTGGTGCCAACATTGATGCAAACAATGGAGCAACTCTTCCTGAAAAATCTTTTCCTTTTCTTTTCATGTTAGTGAAAACCTTTTTAGTATGTGCAGGTGTTTGATGAACATCATTAAAAGGTTCTGCAAGAGTAATATGATTATTCAAAAAGAGTTGTAAAAACCTTGGATACATTAAAAATTTCTTTGTATTGGTATCCAAGTTCCTTAACATACCATCAAAAATTAGTTTAGAAAAGTTAAACTTTTGACCATTAGCTAAACAAATGGCTACATATGCTATATTAGTAGAAAAATCATTCCAAGAAGTAGATTTTGAACTTAAGCAGTGTAGAATGGTATGTATGAGGTACTTCCACTAAGGGGAGAAGAAAGCTTTTTAAAAAGTAAGTTTGTTAGAATCACTCTCATACCCCATCAATGCAAGGTTTTTGAAAATAGAATCATTTGTTAGACAAGTAATACCATCCTCATCATTAAAGTGAAGATCACTCCTCACTGATGATTTTGATATTACTACCGTCTTGCCATCAACTGTGGCATGAATTTGCTTCACATCATTGACTGTTTGAGAATGTGCATTGTTCCAAAACTGTTTAATATAAAAAGCATAAATAGTATGACTTACAGTTAAGGCATAGTGTACATAGCTAGCAGTAAGAAAGTTCACCATCTCATGAAAATCAGCTTTCCCTTTTGATTTCTCTAAGCAGGCGACCATGTTGTGTTGATCAACAAACTTTAAATCCGCCATAGATGATTAATTGATGATGAATTTATTGAGTCGATGATAAGTTGAAGTGGGTTTGTAAATTTTGAGAGCGTTTTAGTATTCGAGAGTATTAGAATGATCTTGATGTAGTTGAATACGTGATCGTGCCGGATTCACACCGTAAATATATATAAAATATAATAAAATATAAAATATATATAGAAGTGTAAAAACCAACAATCAATGATACCGAGAAGTAGTATAGAGCTTTCCCGGGTCGTAAATCCCCAACGAGGCTGGAATGGTAAATCGATACGATCGAAGATTTGAGTTTGAAGGAAGGAATGAGTTTGGGAAGTTGAATAAGTCAAATTAAACAATAACGGACCTAAACGTTTAAGAAAAACCTAAAAATTATGAAATTAAACTAGAAAACGAAACCCCGAATCCCGTACAAAAGGGGGAAAACCTAAAAAATTTAAAAATAACCCTACGGAAAATTTTTCACTTCTAAACTACTCTACGGGTCAAATAACGAAGGATGAAAAAGACTAGACCGAAAACGGAGTTCGTTTGACCCAAAAACGAGTCAAAACAAAAACCCGTACCCGGACCCGTTCTTTAAAAGATGAAGAGTTATAAAAATGACCCTACGAAAACTTTTATATTTTTCCTACAAACTAGATGACAAAAGAAAATTTTCTAAAAAAGCAAAATATTTTTTTGATAATTTTTGTATTTATTATGAATTAAATAAACCTTTAACTAAATTAAATTATAAAAAATATTAAACGTTTACAAAAAATTCTGAAAAATTTACACAAAATACTTTTACCATCCACATCATTATAGTGAAGATTCACTCCTCACTGTGATGCTAATTACTAACAGTCTGGCCATCAACTGTGGAAGAGTTTTGCTTACACATCATTGACTGTTTTGAGAATGTGCGTATTCAAAACTGTTTCAATATAAGAACATAGATAGTAGGACTTACAGTCTGAAGGCATAGAGTATTTAGCTAGCAATATGAAAAGTCCACATCTCATGAAAATCAACGTCCCATTCTTGATATCTCTAAGCAGGCGTCCATGTTGTGTATTGATCACAAACTTTGTTAAATCATCATAGATGATTAATTAATGATGAATTTATTGAGTCGGTGATAAGTTGAAGTGGGTTTGTAAATTTTGAGAGCGTTTTAGGTCCAGAGCGAGCCCAGTCTAGCCTTTCTGCCATTCTCCACAAACGAATCCGCATCCATGCCCATATTCTCTATATATATCTTGATGTAGTCGAATACGCTTATATAGGTAAAAAGAAAACCTAGAATAGTAGGAAAGTATTTACTAACCAAGAATTTCGCTCAGCAGTTATAACATTAACGGTAACAAGCAGCACTAACTTTGGCTCAGCAGTACTAACTTTTGCCTAGCAGTACTAACTTTCGCCTAGCATTACTAACTTTCGCCTAGCAGTACGAAATCCTGCCTAGCTGCATTAACTTTACAACCACCAGTTTTAACTCCAAATTCATTACTAATACTATCTTCAAACCACACCAATCATAAATCCAACAAATACATCTTCAGAGATTAAGTAATCCAATGCTAGCAATCAAAAAGTTAAACCTGCTAACATCAAATGCCTTTGTGAGAAGATCAGCAACATTGTGATCTGTATGTATCTTAATTACTTGAATGAGCCTCTTCTCATAAGAATCTCTGATGAAATGGTGCCTTATTTCAATGTGCTTGGTTTTAGCATGAAACACTAGATTCTTCACAATACAAATGGTGCTTTCATTATCAATGTGAATCTTGGTGTTCATGAAATTAAACCCATAATCAAGCATTTGATTTTGAATCCACAACACCTGTCCACAGCAATTAGCAGCAGCAACATACTCTGCTTCAGTAGTGGAGTTGGCAACTATAGTTTGCTTTTTACATTGCCATGAAATCAACCTTTTGCCAAGAAATTGACAACCTCCTGTTGTGGATTTCCTGTCAAGGCTAGCTCCAGCATAATCACTGTCAGAAAATGCTTCCAAGTCAAATGGTGAATCTCTAGGATACCAAAGGCCTAATTTAGGCTGACCTTTCAAGTATCTAAAGATCCTCTTCACTGCATGAAGATGTGAGACTTTAGGAGTAACTTGGAACCTGCACAAGCATAAATAGCAAACATTATGTCAGGCCTAGAAGTTGTCAAGTACATCAATGATCTAATCATTGATCTGTATAAATGAACATCCACATCCTTAGCTTCTTCATCCTTGAGCAATGCCTTGTTAGTCTCTATTGGAGTGCTTGTTGTCTTCACAGTGGCAAAATCAAACTTCTTCAATATATCAGCCACATACTTGTCTTGGCTGATGAAGATTCCATCATCTTTCTGCTTTACTTGTAACCCTAAGAAGAAAGTGAGCTCCCCTATAGAACTCATCTAGAATCTCTTGTGCATCATCTGCTCAAACTCAACACATAAAGACTTCTTTGTAGACCCAAAGATGATGTCATCAACATACACTTGCACTAACAGGATATCACCTTTGTCCTTCTTGATGAATAAAGTCTTATCTATAGTGCCTCTTCTAAATCTATTTTCCAATAAGTAGGTAGACAAGGTCTCATACCAGGCTCTAAGAGCTTGATGTAGACCATATAAAGCTTTTTCTACCTTATAAACTTTGTCAGGGAACTGTGGATCTTCAAAACCAGGAGGTTGGCACACATACACCTCCTCTTCAATAGTACCATATAAAAAGGCACTCTTCACATCCATCTGGTACACAATAAACCCCATAAATGATGCATAGGCCAAAAATAACCTGATTGCTTCTATCCTAGCAACAGGAGCAAAAACCTCATCATAATCAATTCCTTCTTCTTGGGTGTAACCTTGTGCCACCAGTCTTGCCTTGTTTCTAACTACAATTCCTCTCTCATCTTTCTTGTTTCTAAAGACCCATTTGGTTCCAATGGCCCTCTTGCCATTAGGTAGATCAACCAATGTCCAAACCTTCTGCAATTTAAACTGTAGCAACTCCTTTTGCATTGCTTCTATATAGATTGGATCATCCAAAGCTTGAATCGCCTTCTTGGGTTCTTTTTGAAAGAGAAAATAGGCAAATAAGCAGTTTTGATAATCTTTGTGATTTGTTCTTCTCTGCTTATTAATGTAAATCACCAAAACATGTTCTTCAGAAATCTCCTCCTTGTTTGAGTAGTTGAATTTATGTCTCTAATAATCTGGTCTTTAGGATGATCCTTGTGTATTCTGGTTGTGGGAATAGGATTGACATTCATGGTTGTTTCCAAGTTGTTAAGGTCGGCCTCTGCACCCTCATCTTCATCATCATATGCACCACTAAAGATACCAGTATTTAGAAGATCAGCAGTATCCTCCAAATCAGGCATAAGAGGATCAGTTAGAAGATCATCAGCATTATCAAAAATTTACCCAGCAGCACTAACAGATGGACTAACAATAGAAACTCTGTTAGTGCTGGTATCATAACCTTCCTTCTGTTAAACAAGCAAATTATCCAATTCAGCTCTAAAATCTTGCACATTCTAGTCACCTTCTTTATATGAAGCTCCTCCTTCCTTCTCTTAACCATTTCTTTCATACTCATTTATTGGTTTTTCATTAGTCTTTTTACCAGCATCATCAGCAACTGCATCCTCTGACCTCTGTGGACTATCATAAAGTAACGGTAGCAGAATATATTGTTGAGTAGGTATTGCATCAACATTATCCTTAATACCTGCATTCTTATTAGTTTGATTCCCTGCAGTAACTGGCTCATAATTCATAGAGTTTGTTAGTAAATCAATATCAAAGAGCCAATCTGGTCTACTCCCTACAACATTAGGTTTGTTTTCAAGAAAGGTTATGTGCAGGTTCTCCTCTACTTTCCTAGTTCTAGTGTTAAATACTCTAAAAGCCTTGCTATTTATAGAGTATCCAACCAAGAACCCCTCATCAACCTTCCCATCAAATTTGCCTAGGGGATTTAAGGTATTAAGAATGGTCACAGGACACCCAAAAGGTCACATAAAACTTATACTAGGTGGTCTACCATGTAATAGTTCATAAGGTGTCTTGTTGTGAGGCTTGGTCGCTAAAACCCTATTCTGAACATAGCAAGCAGTATTAACTGCTTCATCCCAAAATGTAGTAGGTAAGAGTGAATCTCCTAGCATAGTCCTAGCTACCTCTATTAGTGTCCTATTCTTTCTTTCAGCAACTCCATTTTGTTGTGGAGTTCTGGCAACACTAAATTCCCTCTTAATCCCTTTCATCCCACAGAACTGATTCATGCCATTATTTTTAAATTTAGTTCCATTGTCACATCTGATGATTTTAACCTTATGATTTATTTGGTTTTCAATGCCAGTTATAAAAGTTTTAAGGATCCCACTAGTCTCATCCTTAGTGGCCAAAAAGAAAACCCAACTAAACCTACTAAAGTGATCAGTGACAACAAGGCAATATGTCTTGTGATTAATACTCCTTATAGATGTTGGTCCAAATAAGTCTATATGCAACATTTATAAGGGTTGGCTGATAGAGCTCACAAGCTTGGTCTTACAAGAGGCTTTGTGTTGCTTTCCCTTCTGACAAGCAACATAAGTATGGTCATATTCAAAAAGCTTTGAAGGCAATCCTCTTACAAGGTTTCCCCTCATAAGTTTATTTATAGTTTTAAAGTTTATATGACCAAGCCTCCTATGCCATAAATTAAACTCATCTATTGTAGCCTTTGCAAATAAACAAGTCAAACCTCCTGAAGGAACAACATTCTTTAGATCAAAACTGTACATGTTATCATGTGTGAGAACTTTAAGCAAGACTTGACTTTCATCAAGTAGCTTAAAGTCAGGAGATAGAACAAAACATTCAGTCTCAGTGAAAAGAACATTGTTTTTCTTGTCACACATTTGTGAGACAGAGAAAAGGTTAAACTTAAGTTCCTTTACAAAGTATACATCTTCAAAGTCTAATTTACTAGTCTTAATTTTACCTTTTGTAGTAATTTTACCTCCTTTGGGACTTCCTCCAAATGCAACAAATCCACCATTAATTTCTTGATAATCTGTAAGGAAGGACTTGTTTCCAGTCATATGCCTAGAGCATCCATTGTCAAAAATCACTTGATCTTGTAAAGTATATTGTGGATTACCCTGAACTCAAAATAAGAGGATTAGTTTCTCTTTGGGACCCAAGCCATTACTGACTTGAGTCTGCCTTGTAGATCAACATAGTCAAATCTTTTAAGCATGTATGATCCACTGTCTTTGGAGGTATGGTCAATAACAATTTCTGTTGGTTTCCAAATCCAGCATGCTGGGGACTTAACAGCATTTTTGTGAAGATCATTTAAGCTCATCTAGGATATGTTTTACGGATAATATAAATATGCAGCGGAATAATAAAGAACAGTATATTATCTAACAAGGTTTTTCATCATTATCTTTGTTGATACAATGACTACTACAAGCCCCAATTCTACCTTGATCAATGGTAGAACGTGTTATCTAAACTATAACAAGGAATCAAAGATCCTTGAGGCTAAAACAACCAAATCCTAGGCGTCTACAATGAGACTTGACGCCTAGACACACACACACTTTTCCTAGTGTTTACATCTTGACACACAGAAAACTATACGACCTGTATCTCTTTATATACTAGAGATATTAGGTTTACAAAGGATAAGTATTAGGAAACAGCTAAATCTTCCTAACTTTTAAAATTATCTTCTAGGAAATCTTCTGTAATCTTCCATCTTTTGAAGAATTCCTCCTTTGTCTTTTAAGTCCTTCATCTTTCATATGTTTTGTCTTATCAACTCAAATATAATTCCCAATAATCTTCCCCTAGTTGATAATGACAAAACCAAAATAAGCACAAACTTCCCCTGAAGCTAATATATATATGAAAGAATAAGGATCTATGCAATTCCACCAACGATCTGTAAGTTGCACATCTTCTTTGTAAATCTTTTTCCCCTTTTTATCATAATCAAATAGGGGACTAAAATATGAAACTTTGATTTCAACAACCACAAACCACTATCACACTTCTAATCCAGCCTTCCAACAACTCAAATTACCCTACATGACGCGCCTTAAGATAAATGAACTTGAGCAGTAGAAACTTAAACTAGCAGTAGTAATAATAACTAGCAGTAGTAAAAACCTTCACCTCGATGTAGCATATAAATGGTTAAACATTTTAACATTAAGCTTCCCCTGAAACCCATATGTTAACCATTTCTTGAATCTTTAATTTTGTAGGCTCTATGTAATGATTACTGATGAAGAAAATTAAGTATTACCAATTTGATGCTGAAGTAGAACAACCCAAACTTGTGTCTTATATCTTGTACTATCCACGTGACATCGAACGTATACCCAAAACCAATGTATAAGGAGACCGCAATCTCTTGACAATTATCCTCGTCTTCTATGAGACACCATACAAAAGTGATATCAAATGTGAGCATTGAGCACTATAAGTTAGATCACACCTTTGCTAGATTTGTCAAGTCTTCGTCACATCGTTTCTAAGCACGAACAAGTTATCTTCAAATGTTGTAAGCCATTTGAGATATGATAAGAACACAAACCTGTGAAACTCCACTTCAACTTCAAATAATTGATAAACAATCTTCTTCGTAACCAATTAATTCATTAGATACCTATACGAGCCTTTTAAACGTTTAAGAACATTTGAAATAAATCTTAATCTGTTATCTTCCCCTTAAACCAATCAGTAGCAACCAACAGTAGTAACTCTTTCTATTGGCAGTATTTAAAATATATGAGCGGCACAAACCTTGGTTTAAGTCTAACAGTAGTAACTGCTAACCCTAGCAGTACTAATAACCACAACAGTATTAACTTCCTTTTCTGTGTGTTGTACGAGATCCAAAAACTATGTGTTGTCCGATATCTGACAAAGCTAGCAGTACAAACTTTCAACTAGCAATACTAATATAATCATAAGCAGCAGCACTAACCTTCAAAAATAAGGCTAGCAGTATTAACTACCATTGGCAGTATAAACATACAACTGGCAGTACTAATGTATGAAAAACAGTACTAAGTATTCATAAGCAGTACTAAGTATAAAGCTGGCAGTACTAACTTCATAGCCAGCAGTACTAATTCTTCCCTTTAAATCAAGCAGTACTAAAATTTCAACTGTTGTTTCTTTGTCAATTAAAACATGTTGATGCCTGCTAATTCTTCTCTTAACCAAGAACCAAACATCAATACCATTAGCAGCAGTGTTAACGAACCCTATCAAACTGCTGTATACAAAGTCAAATATGAAGCAGTATAATCTTTTGGGCCAATCAGTACTAAGCATCAATAACCAGTACTATTCTTCTAGTGGTAGACATTGGCAGCACTAAAACGCATAAGAACAAACCAGCCCATGAAGCTGCTTCCATATCCAATACCTCACATCCACGTCCAAATATCAGCCCTTAAAGTCAGCAGTTACTTAATACCAGGTCAAACATTTACCCACGATCTGTATATCACGTCTAACAAGAAAAGATAATATAATCCCTACAAATTAGGGTTTTCTTTTCATCACATATTTCATTCCCATATTTATGTGCCATATCCAAAACTGCTTCCTTAATTCACGGAGTCCATAAACCATAATCTGTACCTGCATGTCACATCTTTAATTCTTTAATCTTTTGTCACTGCCTTGATTCGAACTCTAGCAGCATCATAATCATACTAGCAGCCTACGACACCAACTCAGCAACAAATCAATAATCATGATTACCACCATCATGAATACCAGCAGACTTGTTATTTCTTGACGCTACCTGTTGCTTCTATTCAATGAAGAACACCATTATCAAGTCAAACTAGTTCTGATGGATAAAGATAAACATTCACAACCAATCCACCAGATAAACACAATAAGATTCATGGTTTGTTGTACACTAGCAGATCCAAAACGACAAGCTTTAGCAAGATTTAATGAATGAATACAGAAAGTTACTTTCAAAATCCTAAAACCCTTGTCGTCAAACATGGTGTTTGAAATAGCCTTCAAAGTTTCTGCTTTTAGGGTTTGCTAAAACCCTAATGTCTTCGCTTCATCTTTATTACTGAAAACAGAAAATCAAACACGAACAAAACCTTGTATAAAACCTTGATAGATCCTAGATCGAGAGCCACGAGGCTCTGATACCAATTGTGGAAACCATACGATTATTGTAAGCTCAGATTGTTTAGATATTATATCTAGGATTGACAATAATCATTGAACATAGAATATGTATAGCGGAATTAACATAAGAACAATGATATTCGACAAGGTATTTCTTCATTGATAACCAAACCTTCCTAACAACCCCAATTCTAGATGATCAATTATAGAACATGTTATCTAAACTATAACAAGGAATCAAAGATCCTTGAGGCTAAAACAACCAAACCCTAGGCGTTTACAATGAGACTTGATGCCTAGACACACACACACTTTTCCTGGTGTTTACATCTTGACACACATAAAACTATACGACCTATATCTCTTTATATACTAGAGATATTAGGTTTACAAAGGATAAGTATTAGGAAACAACTAAATCTTCCTAACTTTTACAATTATCTTCTAGGAAATCTTCTGTAATCTTCCATCTTTTGAAGAATTCCTCCTTTGTCTTTTAAGTCCTTCATCTTTCATATGTTTTGTCTTATCAACTCAAATATAATTCCCAACAATTTTCCCCATTTCCCTCAGCAGCACTAACTACTGCTTTTGGCCCAGCAGTAGTTACATTGTTAACCCTAGCAGTATTCACTTTTTCATTAAAATTATTAGTTTTAGCTGCTGATTTTTGGTTAAAAGCCCTTATTACTGGTGAATGTGCTTTCAAATAAGAATATGTTGTGAGTAATGCATCATTCACTTTTTGTTTAGGGGCAGCAGTATTAACATGACTAGCAGTACTAATTGATGTTGCTGCTCTTGGAGAGCTTTGCTTAGCAGCATTAACTGGTACTTGTCCTGACTTTGTTGCAACTGCTGTTGGAATAAAATTCTTTTTAGGATATGGGTGAGTCGGTTTATTTTGGTGGTTCACCCTCTGAGCATTATTCCATATTGGTCTAATTTCCCTTTGACTAGTAACCCATCCTTTATTATTCAACACTGGTTTTTCTACCATTTTATTTTCATGAAAATCACGGTCTTTGATTAAATGGTTGAGACTCCCACATACAAAACAAGCTTTCTTAATAGACTCAAAACCATTTCCTAGTTTCTGAGTCATCATCCCATTCTAGTTTCTTCTATTATCCCTAGGACTTTGACTTTTCTTAGGATACTCTACTTGCCTATATGTGTTTTCCTTTTTAACATATTTCACATTCTTACCAGATTTGACAAAATTGATTTAGTTAACTTTGGTTTTGTCAGATCAGATTTAGGTCTAAACACACTATCATTATCACTATCAGTGTCCCATTCTTCAATGATAAGAGCACTAGACCTAACAGTTTTAGGCTTTTCTACAATCATCCTTTACGTGTCTTAGATATTATAGTTCAGTTTTACTCACTTTAGTCTTATAGACAGAATCATCTAACCCAGCAAAGGATAAGTCAGGTCTTGAGGGCATGTAGTTCCTAGTGTAGAGAGGGGGAACTGCATGAAACCCTTTACCTATTTTGAATCTATCATTTACTGGACTATCGTCCACATCACTTTCTCTATTGTTAAACACACTATGAACCACTTCACTCTTATTCATTTGATTATCATAACCAAGACCAGTTTTGTCTCTAGCACTTATTTGGACTATTAATTAGTTAGTTAGATTTCTCTGATAAATCAAATTTTTTAGTTTAGTTTAAAATATCTTTCTCTTTTAAAGCTTCTTTAATGATTTTAAAGGTCTTTGATGAAATATCTATTACTAGTTATCATACTTTTAAAAAATGCAATATCTCTTATAAACAGCTTCATCTTTTCATGAAACAAACTATCCTTGCTTCTAATGATTTTAATCCCATTGATAACTATAATTTTTAGATTAGATTTAATTAAGAGCTTCACGTTGTTTGATCATACTGTTTTTGAGAGTTTATATGATTTTAAGCAATCTTTCGAGCAAGTAATGTACCTCAGAGTTGAGAACACTTGAATGAACTTGATAAACCTTGGGATGTTAGGCCATTAAGCAAAGTTTGTGATTCCTTCTTCAGCCTAAAAGCTCCAATCATAACCACCTATCCCATCTTGATAAACCAAGCATTGTAAGTAGATGTATCTACGGGTGCATCATTCTTGGAGCATCTCTATTTCTATTCCCCTAATTCCTTGGTGCCCTGCATTCTCTAGCAAAATGACCTCTCCTATGGAAGTTGTAGCATTCAACCTTTGTCCTGTCAAAGCCAACAGTCTCTTTTTCATTTAAATTCTTTCTATTCTTCATTTTTTGTCTTCTTTAATGAACCTTCTTAAACTTCTCATGGTAAGCATTGCCACTTGCCATTTGAGATCCATTTCTTCAAGATCATCAGCATCAATCTGTTCCAAATCTTCATAGTCCAATTGTAGGGCATTGGACTAGTTAGCAAAGAAAGAAAACATGACATCATCAGCATATGATGCAATAGAAGCTTGATCCTTAGAACTAGCAGTAGAAACACTATGAGCAGTATTAACTGTTTCATTAGTGCTGCTAGAGTTATCTGATGAGACAAAAGCCACGTTTTAAGAATTTGAGCTTGAACTTAATTTGCCTTTGATCTTATATTCTTACACCTTCAGATTATTATACAAATAATCCATGCTCAATGTGTCAAGATCAGATTTGTTTCTCATGATTAAAGTAATATTGTTCCAAGCTGATGGTAAACTTCTTAACAACTTTAGATTTGCATCCTCTTGAGAGATAACTTCACCATGGATTTCAAGTTGACTAATGAGCTTTTGAAACCTATCATAGGTTTTATCCAGTCCTTTTTGACTTGATGCAGCAAAGTTTTCATAATTATGCTAGAGAATGGTCTTTTGCGTTTTCTTTTATTCCTTGTTGCCTCCAAACCTATTCTCGATAGCTTCACATAGGGACTTTGCATCCTTTCAGGCATGAAACTTCAGTAGGTGCTCATCAAGAATGGCTAGCATAAGAGTGATTTTTGCTTTTAGTTTATTTTTCCTTGCTAGCTTTTGTTCAGCAATTTTAGGAGGAATAGGACCTTCAGCACCAGTACTAGCTGATGCAACTGGTGAAACTAAATCACCATTTACTATTACCTCCAAAGGTCATGATTAAGTGAAAGTATGTATTTTTCATCCTATGCTTCATAAGTCACACTCCCCAGTATTGTAGTACTGGGTAAGTTTTAGTGAGGGAACTCTGTATTAGGAATTCGAGTTTATGAATTGTGACTCTATCTTTTCTTTGACTAACAGATCTTGAGTAGAGTTAGAGTTCTCTCTTAATCAAAGTTTCTCAACAATGCTTCTGTTACACTGTTAATACCTTTTTGAACAGATCTTATTAGCTTGTTACAAGCTTAGTTGAGTTGGATAGATCCAAGACAACTATAATCGAAACTTAGATTCGTGAATACTACCAAACTATTGCGAAACTGTTTGTATTATAAGAGAACAATGAACAGTAAAACAAGATCTTGCTAACTTTAATATATTGAACAATCAACGCTTTACAGAATAACCTTGAAATATGAATACTAACTTATGAGAAAATGATTTCTAGATCTATATTACTAACTATGCCTTAGGGTTTCTTTTATACACAAGAAACCTCCCCCCCCAATAATGGGCTTACAAAACGACGGCTAATGTATCTATGCATATCTATTCCAATAATTATCATGCATATAATCTTTGCGTATATATATATAACTAACAGTACTAACTATTATAACTAACAGTACTAATAAACTGACAGTACTAACACTTTGTGCTGGCAGCACTAACTATTAAACTAACACTACTAATGACTTAGATTGTTTTCTCTAATCTTCACTAGCAGTCGATTCTTTAAACAAGCTAAGTAGAAACTGAGAGCCTTTATTCCAACTCAAACACTCTAAAGAAATCAAGAGCTAGGTTTGCTACCTCTCAAGTGCTCGTAAGGTGGTTTTCTCCTTAGATGGCTTAAATTAGGATTCGGTTGAGAATGGTTTGTTTAGTATCTTACTGCGTTACACCATAAATCTTTTGTGGTAACGAATTGATCATTCAAAACATAGTATACTCATTTCTGAAGTGTCTTATTGTCCTGTCAACAACGCCATTTGATTGAGGATGTGCGTGGGAGCTGAGACTGTTATGTGTTAATTACATTGGTATTACAAAACTCTCCAATTTGCACATCATTATCAAAATTTCCTACCAGGGTCGTTTCTGTTTGACACTATTATATCAATCCTGAATTTGATTTTTTAAATTTTCTTACTAAATATTTCGAACATGGTCAAAGGCTTCGGTTTTGACTTAATGTATTCTAGTCCAAGTATACTAGAGTAGTTCATCTTCTATGGGTGTTAGCGGTTTCCTCCGTACTGTCCTAGGTTAGATGGACGATGAGAATCAATTAGAAGGAGTTCTAAGCATCTAGTTGTTGAGACTATATTCTTAGCCTTGTGACTAGCGTGAGCTTGTTTTCTAATTTTGCAAGCATCATAGAAGTGTTTATCAAACTTAAGTTTAGGTAAGTTTCTAACTAATTTCATAGATGCTAATGATTGAATGAGACGTGTATTAGCGTGACCTAATCTCCTATGCCACAACGTGAAATTTTCATCAATCATTGCTAGACAAATTTGGTCTTTAGGCTTATTTCCTAATTTCATCACATATAAGCCCTTCTTCCTAATACCTCTACCTATGACCTTACCATCTTTGGTGATTTCACCATCATGTTTAGAGAACGTTACTCTACACTTATTATCACATATTTGTCCTACACTTAGCAAGTTGAATCTTAAGTTATCTACATGTTCTACATTATCTATTTTGAGAGAGTCATTCGAAATCGTACCTTTGCCAATGATGTTACCGCGAAGATTGCTACCAAAAATAACGTTACCTCCGTTGTATGCCTTGTAACTTGAGAAGAGATTTCGGTTACCCGTCATGTGTTTATAGCATCCGCTATCCTTTATCTACTCATCGGGTTCCAAGTCGACTCCAAGGCATATCTCACTTGATGCTTGAGCTATGAGACACGTTTCGTCTTTGACCTTCTCATCATCTTCTTCACCGCTATCACTCCAAGAACCTCCGATAAAAGCTCTTTGGTTCTTGTCTTTCGGTGGTTTTGGACATTCTCCAATAAGATGATTTGGATCACCGCATCTAAAGCATTTTCTATCACCTTTACCGTTCTTATCATCACGGCTTCTTTGGAACGTCTTTTTGTCGTTCTGAGGTTATCTCACGAATCTACCTCTTCTCTTAAAGAACTTCTTGAAGTCTCTAACCGCCATGGCATATTCTTTATCTTCACTTCCGGAAGTCGAACACTCCTCGTCACTAGATTCTATCTTAGCCTTTAAAGCAAGAGATTTTCTTTCTCCCTTAGCTTTTACTATTTCAGAATCTTTCTTGATGATCATCTCGTAAACTTTGAGATTCCCGATGAGTTCATCAAGTGTTAGTGATGTTAAGTCTTTCGACTCTTCAATCGCCGTAACCATTGCTCTCCATCTATAGTTTCGTCTTCAGAAATACGAATTGTTCATATTGTTGTACCAAAAAGGTCGATCTTGTTATCTTTGACTTGTTTATTACCTTGATGGATGATTAACAAAGTCTTTCAAATTTCTTTTTTCGTATTACACATAAAAATTCTTTCATATTTTTTTCTTGGCAAAGCATTGTAAATGACCATTTTAGCTTCGTTATTTTTCGCAAGCTTCTTTTAAAGATCGTCACTTTGTTTTTCAAAAGGGATAACCTCATTTAATTTGGTTTCCGAATTTTGTTGAATAGGTTGAAAATCACCATTAGTAATAACATGTCAGAGATCAAGATCTTTTGATTTAACATATGTCTCGAATCTATTTTTCTAATAAATAAAACTATCACTTTCAAAAAGTGGTGGTCTTTGCATGGACTGCCCTTTTAGATATTTGGCGGAATCATAGATCGATCCAATCTTTAAAATACAATTTATTTTAAAAATCTTGAGTGACCTTGGCTTCCGATACCAATTGTAGAAACTAGAAGGGGGGGTTGAATAGTTTACAGGTTTGTTTTATGTTTTAAAAGTTTGCTTTTAAAATTCTTAGATTCGAGTTGTATGTTTAACCAATCAACAATATGAATCAATAATGTAAATATTTAAACTAAAGTTAAATGACAATCACAACAATATATAAAGATATGAGAGAAGAAACAATCAAACCAAGACACCAAGATTTATATTGGTTCGGCTGCGAAGCTCTTCTTCGCCCTACTCCACTCCCCGAGTATCCTACTTGAGATTTTACTATGTCAACAAGCTCCCTTACAAGCTCTCCCTTTAGGCGAGAAAACCGTTTACCACTTCGCTTTACCGTTAATTGTTCCTATCACTAACTAAATTTCGAGTCCTCAATCCATAGCTATAAACCAATCTACCACTTCACAAACATTATACACTCAAAGGATCTACAAAATCGGATTTACACACAATCCAAATCACACAATTACACAAGATAATTACAATAGAGATTTGATACCTAAAAAAAGATAGGAGGGATCACTAAATAACAATTCGTTTCTTAACGAATACGAATGTTCTTCTCTTGCACTTGATAGAAGAATGAGATGCCCGTTAAAGTGTTGGTTTTAGGTTAAGTCGGCAAAATATAAATAGTAAAACTTGATACATAAAATAACACCTACACAACGACACATCAGTATGCTAACCACACTGGTTAATACTGAGTTAGCAAAGAATATTGAGAATAGTTGGGTAGAAGATGAGAAATTACATGCTATTATCACCAAACTGTAGGGTGGGCAAGTAGCTAAAAACATTATGTTTGGTCAACCAGTTGACAAGGAAAGGAAAGATCATAGTAGGCCATAATCCAGAATTGAGGAAGGAATTACTGCAATACTATCATGGAGGAGCTGTTGGGGGACATTCAGGAGTCAAGGTAACAACTCACAAGATTCGTCTATCTCTCTATTGGAAGGGACTCAGGAAACAAGTCAAGCAATATGTAAGGGAGTGTTTGGTTTGTCAGAGGTGTAAGCCTGACTTAGCAGCCTATCTTGGACTACTACAACCTCTACCAATTCCTTAAAACATATAGACCAGTATTTCCATGGATTTCATAGAAGGATTGCCAAAGTCTCAAGGAAAGAATGTGATCTTTGTGGTGGTTGACAGACTCAGCAAATATGCTCATTTTATAGCTTTATCTCATCCTTTTACTGCTCATCAGGTTGCACAAGCTTTCTTAGGTAATTTTTGGACAGAGCTATTCAAATTGTTACAAGTTCAATTGCTGAGATCTACCTCTTACCATCCTCGAACTGATGGCCAAACAGAGGTGGTAAATAGATGTTTGGAAGGTTATTTGAGGTGTATGACTGATGAACACCCAAAGGAGTGGGCTAAATGGTTATCATTGGCTGAGCTTTGGTACAACTCCAATTTCCATACTACTACTCAATCAACCCCTTTTGAAATTGTATATGGAATACCCCTACCAATACATGTTTCTTACTTGGGAGGATTAAGCAAGGTAGAACATGTGGACAGGAATCTCAAGGCTAGGGAAGAAGCTATTCTAACAGTTAAGTTTCATCTCATCAGGGCTCAAAACAGAATGAAACAACAAGCTTATCAAAGGAGGACTGAAAGAAGCTTTGAAATTGGAGATTGGGTCTTATTGAAATTGCAATCTCATAGACAAGTAACTGTGAGAATGGGCAAACAACATAAATTCTCTCCTAAGTACTATGGACCTTCAAAATTACTGCAAAAGTGGGACAAGTAGCTTATCAGCTGGAACTCAACTCACAAGCACAAATACACAATGTCTTCCATGTATCTCAGCTCAAGAAACACATAGGTGAAGTACCAAGTGAACAACAATTTGAGATTCCTCTGTGTGTGATCAGAATGGTATGTTGGCAGCCCAACCATTGACTATACTGGACAGGAAGATGGTGAAGAAAAAGAATGATGTAGCAATCTATGGGTTGGTGCAGTGGACTAATGGTAATGTAGAAGATGCCACCTGGGAGCCTTTGGAAAAGCTAAGCAAGGACTACCCAGAATTTGATTTGAATTCTTGAGGACAAGAATTTTTTAAGGGAGATGGATTGATAGACTATGTTAGTCTGTTATAGCCGTTGGTGACACGTGAGGGGCACGTGCGTGGTTTTAAACCAAACACGTGAGGTGCACGTGTTCATTACCACCTCTAGATTCTAACAACTTTTCCCGCCTTCTCCCTTCTCTTTAAATAGTTGATCATTTCCATTTGTAAAAGTTAACTTGTGTTTGTAAACTCTTTCTCTTCCATTCCAAATACTTTGTAATCGTTCAATTACAAGTAATCAATTCCAGAACAACTATTCGATTTTGATTATGTTCTCGATAGATATCGTTTTTGTTCAATAACAATTTGAGTAATTCTGACTGTTAATCCTATCTCACATTTTTGGTACTTATCACAAAGCAGGTTATAGATGAAACAGATGCAAATTTTGATCAAAAGGAGATGTAATGTGATTTTGTTTGGTTCTTAAGGAGAAAATCGCACGTGATTTACATATGCTAAGTCACTTGAGATTACACGTGTCGTAACATTTTAATCAGTTTAAATAATAGTCACACGTGAATATATTAAAATCATGTGTGATCGTTACTGAATGTAACCTTACTCGGATGAATGTATGGTAAATGTTGGTATGCCAAGTAAATATTACCCATCCGTTAATAATTGTTAAAATTCAATTGAATTTAAGTTAAAAACTAGTTATAACGTACAGTTTGTCAAATAGATTAAATGGTGATGTTTTGATTAGAAGATTAAATGGCGATGATTTGATCGCTTAATCTTTACAGAATAAGTGAGCTTTTTTACTTTTTCATTTGGTTTTTTTTTTCTTTTTCCTTGATCCATGTAATTGCAACCCACTATAATATCATAATTAGAAGGTGCAAATATTGCAGCAAATACAATTCACATAAATAATATTAGGCGTTTTCTAGTTTTTATCACTTGTGCGTATATGTCTAATTTACCGCTGATTCAACCATCATATATGCAAACGATTAAAAGCACCGCCTGTAACATATCTTGAAAACAAAACTAAAATAAAAAGTTGGAGAATACTTGAGTGGTTCTCCATTGCATCCAACCTTAGTGTATTCACCGCTCAATAGTTAAGACACTACTTTTATCGGGGAATAGTGCTTAGGAAACAAATGTCATATAAAAATACATGCATAGTTGTAACCACAAGGCCTCGTTTGACAAAACAATGCATTTCTACTTTGTTACCCGTCTTTTACTCTTCTAGCTGACCGAAAACAGATCCCGTTATAGAACCACTAACTGACTGTCAGCATTTTACCACGCCAGTTTTTAAAGAAAAAAAGGAAGCCCCTGTTGTTTACAGCCTTTAGGTTCGGTTATACTTACACCAAGACCACATCCTAAGTTTCAAAAGCTTAAAACTAGCAAGAAAAAACGGGTTACATGGGAAAAACTGAACCTTTTTACCCGACATTGAGCTCCTCTCCTAAACCAAAACTAAAAGATCCATCATGACATAAAATAATCCCAATCAAGTCCAGTTGAAAACTACCTTCAAATATTCTAGCTGATGTCATTGTCCCCATTCCCATTCCCATCATCGAGCATGACAACAACATCAGCATCGTCTTCAAGTTGCTCGGGAATCTTCTTAGCCCGTTTCTCATCGGTAGTTTCGGAATTCGATACATCAGACAGCTTTCTTTTCTTTCCTGCAGGTATGGTCTCGATTCCTGTTTCAACAATTACGAGTTCGTCATCTTCTTCCATGTCATCCTGATGTGATTTTGATGTAGATGAAGTGCTGGCACCATTGTTAATGCAAGCATCATTATCGTTTTCTACTGCCGGGGCAGCTGATGGTGTCCACCCATGAAGAACCATACCATCAGGTTCCTTCTCTTCATCAAATTCCTCCCTGAAAATTGTACATATAAATGATTCAAAATATCGTGCGAAAAGAGTTTGTTGACACAAAAAGGTAAAATCGATGTACAAACACTAGATTATTTTAGGAAGATTTATACATCAGAAGTACACTGAGTGACTTTTGACTTGATTAAGATATTCAAATGACACCTCTAACCAAGAGTAATAAGCATCGATAATGCCTCAAGCTCAAAACTCAAAACACCAATATCAGACAAACCTGTGCTTGATATTGATCTTGCATACAAGCTCTTGGCGAAGATCCTCAACTGTAATAATTGATCCCCCGGTGATCGCATACGGAAGCTCAGATAACACCTATAACAATACATAATGTAAAAACAAAAACAATAAAAAAGTGTTGAGTACAAGAAATGAGAAGCCACTTAGAAGAAAACATATACCTTTTCAAGATTTGCTTCATAATTAGCAACCTCATCTGGTTCTAAGTCATCACCAACTTCATACAGAAGCCCTGACCCATGAGTAATTAATGGCAAATTCATCCCAAGCTTTGATGTTACGATTTTCTCCACCACGTCCCTCAGCTTTGCACGTTTAGTATTCACTTCAAGCAGTAACGGTGTCTGTTCCAAAATTAGATGAATTAGTTTCAAGACACCAGATACATGACGAACCAGCAAGAACACAACTCTCATGAAGTTAAAGCTTTAGACGTGGCAATTGTTTCCAATGTCACTAGAAATGGTTTAATTCACGTCATAAATAATACCTTAAATGGATTGAACATACAAAAACCGCATTAAATGCTTACAAAATCTTAAAATTGCTTTATCACAAATATATTCTTTTACTGATAATATAGTTTCCACATTCACATGTCATATATTAACTATTTTAAAATTCAACATGTGGGGCAGCATGAGCCGTCTTAGCTTCTGATGGCAACAATATAACCTGTAACATACTCACACATCCGGTCCATTTTCCACCTCTACACATGGAAACCATACCATGGCCTTTTGACATAAAATGCAAAGAACTTCATCCCTAATTTTTTAAATGTAAATAATGCCCTTCGCCACAAAAGAGAGATGTTTTGCTTTAAGAAAGTGACTATCATAGGTTCATAAAATGTACCTCAGAACAAACATAACAAGATTTATTCGGCTCAAATGGCTCGACCGGCATAAGAAGCATCTTCCTTGATGGATGCTGAAGACAATATGTCATTCTACAGAGAAATACAAAAACTATGTTAAAAAAGAAAAAAGACTGGTATAGCTGGGACGGTAGGAGTCGATGGGATGACCAACGATCGGGGGAAGAGAGGGGGGAGGATCTAGGTCGGAAGATTGTCCACCTGCAATTCTTGGGTACTGTGCGAATGCTGAGCTCTAGCGACTGCGGCGAGAGAATTGGGAGGATATGTCTCGTGAAGTGCACATGCGCTAGACGACACATCACGAAGGGGGTGAGTGGAGTTTGGTTTGCGGCGTCTAATGGTTTCTCCTAAGCGTTCAATAATAGCGCCACCCATAGTCATGATGTGTGACAATGCAAACTGCATGCACGATATTACCAGCAATACCTTTCGCTTCAAAAAGACTATGCAAAGGAATCCCAAAAGAAGCTGCTCGAATATTTGCAGCAGCAGTCACAATTTCTACAGCTAGGTGGTCGTCCTTGTCGAAACTCAGATTTCCAATCTCCTGCAACAGACAAAAGAAAAGGAGGGTCAAATAAATTTATATTAAAGGTCGCAATTTTGACCTATTTACTTGTAACTGAAGGCTTCTGTTTTTTTCAAGCAGGTCAATGGACAAATAAAGAAAGAAATATCTAAAAAAAAGCAGGTCAAACAGATTGTAAGTTGCCCAAAGTCTAAAATTTAATGCATGCAGATCCCAAAACTGTTCACATAATTATTGTAATGATATTGTTGTAATCCTACCTAACGCGCTATTCATTTACCGAAAAAGCTCAAATAAATGGACAAGAATTTGTTTGAGGGTCAATCCAACATGCCTTTTAAAACCAGAACGCGTTTTGACCCGTTACCCAATCTGAAATTGCTCATAAACCAAACAAATAATTCAGACCTTTTGCCTCTGTGAAAAGAATAACTTCAGTGCTGCAAAGAAAATCCTTGAATTTTCCTTGAGGCTCCAAATATCTTGTGGATTCTTCAAACCCAGATACGCCATTGCAGACAATGTTGACAAATTATCAGTTGCTGGTATTTTGTCAGAGTTCCCATTCGGTTGAAGAGGTTCATCAGAGAGAACATCCTTAACATAAATAGGCCTTGGTTTGTTGCGGTTCTTCCATGTTTCCTCGTTGGCCAAAGCACTTTCAATATTGTGACCAAAAACATGATCATAAATTCGCTTTGCATACTGTTCAATATCTTCATCTTCTCTACGCTCAAAAACATCTTCTGGATGATCTGATGAGCTAGCAGCATCATTAGAACGCACGTTGAGATCATTATCCTGGTTCTTATCTCCAAATAGCTTTGCAAAGAGCAATTCTTTTGCCCATACAATGCAGTGGACAAACTGCAAAATTACGACAATCGCATAAATATCAATACATTGAGAGATAGTGTTCCATGACAAACTAAATAGTGTTTCTTATGTTTGTATGTGCTTGGATTAGCGTTTTGAATCTCACTTTCATACCATCAGCAACAGCATTGATTATTAAATGATAAATTAAAATTGCCATTTTACACAAAATCTCTCCTTTTTTTGGAGATAAGCAATATTCTGTCATTGTTATTTAATAATTTCATTAAAAAAACATACCAATTGGCAAAAACCCAATGTTTATTTATTACAAGTTCAAACAGCAGAAGCACATCCAAACACTATAATACTACAGCCTGTTTTATTACAGCTGATCATCTAATTCTGATTACTCAGTATCAGAAAATAACTACCAAAACCCACATGTAACACCCCCTTAAAGCCATATTAACATATTTTTTATAGAATTAAATCCGACGAGGATGTGAAAATAGCATACACCAGAGCAGATGGAACTAGAATATTAAACGCATGCGCAAACAGCCCTAAAAGATATATCTGGGAGGGTCATATTAGTACCTTCGATGGAGTACTTGTAATAGTACACACAGGGTAAGTCTTCGGAGCTGGTTTTGGCTGGCATTCATAACATTCTGTCTGACCCTTGATGTGCACGGTTACCTAAAATGAATTAAATTTCACTTGTGAGCTGTAAATATGTAAAGTAGGCATGGACATGGAAAACAGGAATAGCAAAGTCATTTCAAGTGAGATTTTTATCTGACTCATAGTAAATATCATGTTGATTTCCTATAATCCACTTGTTACAAAAAAATCACAGATCATGAGTTAACAGCGACACCAGCAACCATCTTCTCTAATTCAAAGAGAGAGAAAAGAATTTACACTATGGAAATTGTTGAATAAATCAAAAACATCAGCTGCTGACTTTTAAGTTATTTTGTTTTTTAACCCTGATACAATCACAAGAATGACCTTGTCATTTCTATCATGCCTTGTAGCATTTCTAGTATGTAATAACTCAACTTTAATTACAGACTTTATAAACAACAAAGAAAGCACAACAAATCTAGAACAATTCTACAGTATGTTCTCAATTATTTGCCGACCATTTGTCTTCATAGCAAGATGCAGAGTTGAAACAGTAAGTCCACACAAAACATCCTAGAATGTTTATGTGGAATAACCACACACTTCATGTTGTTACATTTGTAATCTAAAATAAGTGTATAGAATCATTGAAGCACCACATGTATACTCTTGACATATTCCAAGCAAGGAGTTGTCTGATTATCTGTTGACCAGAAAAGATCAATCAATCATTTTCTGAAATAAAGGTGCCTATTGATGCCTAAGTGATCATGACGCTACAATATGAAGTATGTATATCAATTGGTGCGGACCCAAACACATATGCAACTTACGCACAAGAACACAATATGTAAGCCACCATAAGGATCCAAAAATGTAGCCCATTTACAGAGAGAAAAAAACCAGCAATGATCACACCACACAAGTCTCGTATGAAGTCAAGTGTGAAACTGGAATGTAAAGGAATACAACAATAGGGTGCTTAACAGGTTACAAGGGTTAACCAACTGTAGATCGAAGTTTTAAATTTTCACAAACTGAAGATAAAACTTATGCATAGTTTACCTGCCCCAAAAAGCCAGTCGTGCCACTTTCCACCAAGGGAACAGCAGCTGCCAAGCAAAGGCGGTTCACGTGTCGTCTAGCATCCAAGTTGTCGAGCCCATTTAAAACAACACTGAATTGCTTGAAGAAGTCAACATTGAAGTCAGAATCTTTGACATTAGCATGGTAAGATGTAATGCTAATCTGAGGCCTAAATCTTAGCACGGCATCACGAGCAACCTATAAAACCAATAATCACATACAGAAGATAGAATAATCAACCAGTAATACAAAACAGACAGTATCTACTCACTTTTGCCTTGGATTGACCAACATGTGATTGACGAAATAAGAATTGCCGATTTAGATTGCTCACTTCTATTGTGTCCATGTCAATCTGCAATTAAAATGTACCAGTTTGCACAAAAAAAATATATATATTAAAACCTTAATCTTGCATCATAAAATAATAATAGATTGCTTTCAACCAGCATTCTTTTCTATTCTATGAAGCTATGTGATACACATTTAATATACTTGCCTACAGCATTGGTAAAGGAATACAACAATAGGGTGCTTAACAGGTTACAAGGGTTAACCAACTGTAGATCGAAGTTTTAAATTTTCACAAACTGAAGATAAAACTTATGCATAGTTTACCTGCCCCAAAAAGCCAGTCGTGCCACTTTCCACCAAGGGAACAGCAGCTGCCAAGCAAAGGCGGTTCACGTGTCGTCTAGCATCCAAGTTGTCGAGCCCATTTAAAACAACACTGAATTGCTTGAAGAAGTCAACATTGAAGTCAGAATCTTTGACATTAGCATGGTAAGATGTAATGCTAATCTGAGGCCTAAATCTTAGCACGGCATCACGAGCAACCTATAAAACCAATAACACATAAGAATATAGAAAATCAACCAGTAATACAAAACAGACAGTATCTACTCACTTTTGCCTTGGATTGACCAACATGTGATTGACGAAATAAGAATTGCCGATTTAGATTGCTCACTTCTATTGTGTCCATGTCAATCTGCAATTAAAATGTACCAGTTTGCACAAAAAAAATATATATATTAAAACCTTAACAGCATCATAAAATCATAAAGATTGCATTCCAACCAGCATTTTTACTAATATGAAGCTATGTGATACACATTAATCTACAGCCAACAGCAAGGTTCATCAGACAGTTGGAAATACCAAGAGCATTTTATTCATAATGCACCAAAATTCAAGCTGATAATGGAGATAAACAAAAGCTTTCCTAATAGCACTACAGTGGTCAGAATTAAAATTAGAGAAGAAGCAAAAAAAGAGGATATCGTTATCGCTAGCAAAGTTATAAAGCCCTTGTTAACAACATAAGAGCACTATAACAAGCTATAAGCCTATAAATGCATTTCTCATTTGACAGGGTCAAAAACCCACCAAATCTAACACTCCAAGAAGCATGAAGTATATACTTTTAGATGCCAAATATTCACACTAATACATGCTTACATGTATGCCTACAATTTATCTTTATTTCCACCTTATTACTTAGAAATAACAGCATATCGTTGTTAAATCTGTGAACCAATGTGACCGTTCACTGCTAATTCAAGGTCATATCACGTATCATAGCTCAACAAATTACATATTTGACAAAAGGCTTTGCAGACAGTTACCTGGTTCCATACTTCCATAACTAAACCAGGTAATTGATATGAAGAGAAGGATATCTTATACAAACTATATATCTTCATAAATGGCACTGGTTAGCTCCCCTTGCCATAAGGCAAAAATGTCCAGTTGTCCACAAAGTTTACGAAAAAAACAGTGGCAGAAATGTGAGTCAAATACTACCAATACCAATTTATCTGTCAAACATAAATAATTCTAGGGTCATATAAAGTTTAATAGGCTACTACTATGAAGACGGTCCATTGAGCCAGAAACATTAAACTACCTTTTAACTCTATGGTACGTAGAGACAGTACTCAAATCACCAAATGTTAAAAATAAAAAAACAGGCTAAAACCGTCATCGATACTTTCACATTTTGGCTATTAAATACCAAACAATAAATAGACATCCAAAACATCTCTACTCACAAGCATATCAGTTACATTATTTTCATCCGAAAGTTACTCAACTTAGCCGTCTTAAATAACAATTCAACAGAAAAAAAAAATCTACACTAATCATCTCAACCAACGTCGTTCATGTCCGTAACTTAATTAAACTAAACAAAAATGACGTAACTAATCTGATTACGCCACACTAACATATACTATAACCAAAACAGTACCTTCAGCTACACCAACACACTTCTAAACACCTAAACCCTAACTAATCACAACAACAATAGCGATAAGTAGCGAAAATTAACTAGTCATATCAACGAGCGTGTAGCATCTCCGTAACCTAATTAAACTAAACAAAAACGCAACCACTACAATTTACGGCACAATAACCACTACATTTCCGTCTATTTCATGCCTTTTGGCTTTTACAAACCTAAACCCTAACTAACCACACTTTAAACAACAACAATTACGATAAGGGCGATTATATGACGGCGATTACGGCATATACAATAACAGTAACTAACACAATTACGGCACGCAACAACCACTACATTTCCGTCTATTTCATGCCTTTTGGCTTTTACAAACCTAAACCCTAACTAACCACACTTTAAACAACAACAACAACAATTACGATAAGGGCGATTACGGCATATACAATAACACTAACTAACACAACTACGGCACGCAACAACCACTACATTTTCGTCTATTTCACACCTTTGGCTTTCACAAACCTAACCCCTAACTAACCACACATTAAACAGCAACAAATACGATGACGGCGATTACGGCATATACAATAACAGTAACTAACACAACTACGGCACGCAACAACCACTACATTTTTTCGCCATTTCACGCCTTGGCTTTTACAAACCTCAACCCTAACAAACACACACTTAAACAACAACAATTAATGATAAGGGCGATACGGCCATACAAATAACAGTAACTAACACAATTACGGCACAGTAAATACACACAATAACCAATACATTTCACTCCATTTCATAAAACCTAAACCTAAACCCTAACTAATCACAACGACCGCAATAACAATAACGGCAGTTACGATTACGATTATGGCGATTACAGCATATACAACAACAATAAGAATATATTGAATTGACTTACGATATGAATATCTTGAAAACCGGATAAAGCTAGGGTTTTCAAAAGCTCGCAACCGATACCACCAGCACCAACCATTAGCACTTTCGAGCCCTAATTAATGCATAATAATAAGTGAATTAATTGCATAATTTAGTGATGATGATTGATTAATATATGTATTAGTACCTTGATTGCAGATAACTGTTGGCCAGACGCCATTGATTTGAATAAGTTAGGGTTTACGGTTAGTTTTCACACTTGAATGTGAGAGGGTGGATATTTATAGGAGAAATGAAGAGGAGGAGTGAGTGTGAGAGGGGGGAGAAAATAAAAGAAAAGTCGCACACGCAAACAAACGGTTTGTGTTCTTTGGAGATACTTTTTAGGGTGTTGCTGTTATTCGGGTCAAATTTAGCTTCTGAGATTTAACGGATTAACTTTGATAAATTTGATACCTTAATAGGGTTGGGTTATGATATTAGGGGCTGTTTGTTTAGTGCCTATAGAATCAAGTAGTAATGGAATAATTTCATGATTTTAGTGCCTATAGAATCAAGTAGTAATGGAATAATTTCATGATTTTAGTGCCTATAGAATCAAGTAGTAATGGAATAATTTCATGATTTATTTGTTTGGTTGGTTGTGGACCCACTTATTTGAAATGAAAACAGTATATGATAGGCATAGATTGAAAGATGGGTCATATGTACTTTTCAAACTTCACTTAATTTTTTTATTACTGTTTTAACATTTTTTGTCATCTTTTTTGTTTTTTTCCTTTTAATTGTGAGGTCAATACAAATATAATACCATAAACTAAAATTTTAAATTATTTATTCATTATTTTCAAAAGTTACAGCAAACATATTTATTTATTTAAAAAATAATATTTTTTATAATAATATTAAAATATAAACTCATTCTCATTCCATCAATCAATCAAACTCATAGTGATTATCATTCCGAACAATAAACCAAAATGCACCTTAAGGTATATAAGCGGGTTTAGGATTAGGATTTAGGGTCCGTTTGGTTTGTAGGTGGGTTTAGATTTGAATTTGGTTTGAAAGAAATGAGGAATGAGAAAATTATTTATTAATTTATAAAATATATTTGTTTTATAAATAAATTATAATAAAACTTATTATTTAAAAGTAAAAAATAATAAATAAACATGAGAAAACATGTGGTTGAAATAAAAAGATGGTAATTCCACTTGACAATTTTCTCAATACCTACCAATGCATTCGTGAATGAAATGAATGAATCCAAACCATTGTGTCAGACCAAGATAGGGGTGAGCATACCGGACCGTCGACCGGACCGGACCGGACCGACCGGACCGGACCGAAGGTATTTCGGTCCGGTCCGCGGTCCGGTATTTTGGACCAATTCGGTCCTCGGTCCAGTCGGTCCGGTCCGGTCCGACCAAAACCCGATGATAATGCCGTGTAAGACCGGACCGGACCGACCCGGACCGGACCGTACCATTTCGGTCCGGTCCGCGGTCCGGCAATATGGACCATTTCGATCCTCGGTCCGGTCCGGTCCGGTCTTAGACATATGCTCACCCCTAGACCAAGATATGCATACCAAATAATTGATTTATCTAAACCCTTCAAAACCCTCACACCAAACAGGCCCTTAGATTTGGATTTGAATTTAGGTGAGGATTTAGATTTGAATTTTAGGTAGGAGAAAGGAAATAATATAATTAAGTAATAAAAAAATATTTTTAATATTAACCAAAATATTTAAAAGTTAAACTTATTAATTTATAATATAAAAAAAAAGACATATGAAGAGAGATGTAGGGGGTGTTTGGCTAAGCTTATATATGTTATATAAGCTCAAACTAAATGTTTGGCTAAGCTTATATGAGTGGGCTTATGAGCTTATATAAGGGGGTTTTGATAAGCCACAAAAGTGTGGCTTTTTTAAGTGAGTTGGGCTTATATAACATGTTACATCATAAATTACAAATTTACCCTCAGTTATACTTAATCTAACATTAATATTTTTCAACCCATGTCTCTTATAGTCATTTAACACTTTAAAATAAACCAAACATATGAAGTTATAAACTTACTAAATATAAGCTAATCCAAACGCTCAACGTGGGCTTATAAGCTTACGATATATAAGCCATAAGCCGCTTATATAATATAAGCCTAAGCCTAACTCATAAGCTTAGCCAAACACCCTCGTAGTAAAACTTGGCCCACAACTTCAGAAAACCTGACCATGCCCCATGAATTTCGCACAGTACAATTTTTTTGGCATCATTATCAAATCATAAAGTCAAGCCAGCAAACAAACAACTTTTTTCACTTTTAAAACTCAAAACCTCCCAACCAAACGCGCCCTGACTAGTTTTTTTATCGGATTATTGGTTTAGCCAGTATATCCTTTTTGTCATACTATGTTAGGCTACCCACAATAGCGATCCACATCAACTTACATTTTTACTGTCATTTTTAGCTTTTTTTCGACGACCTACAGGCGATCTTTTAGTCACAATAACACGACTTACATCTTTTTTTAACAACAAAATTAAAATTCATTAATAATAAAAATCATTTTCAATTAAAATATCACTTTTTTTACCTAAAATATCACTTGATGTAATTTATTACTAGTAGTTGTTTATAAATAAAAATGACAATAAAACATACATTAAGAGTCTAAAGTGTAAATTGTTTATTTATGAAATAAAAAAAATAAGCTAGTTGTCTTCTTCCTCTCTTTTTTGTTACCTGCAACAAAGTAAAAAAAACACATATCTTCTACATCTCTTTCTTGTTACCTGCAAAAATAATTCACGAAACAAACACTTTTTCTTGTTTTGTAGTGTGCATATACTTGGTCGTATATGCGGCCCATTCAATGTGCCTAGCTCAACAGAGTACTCCACGTCACTTGCAATGGTGGCGACCGACTTAAGACCGAGTAAACTGATGAGGTGTCATTTTATACACTATTTCGGGGTCATTTAACCCCCTAAATCATGCAAATATGCCCAGATTACGTGCTTAATCGTTTGTTTTCAGGTTTTTAGCACTTTGATGGCTTTTAGAAGAAATACATGTGACTTGGGCTCATTTGGAGGAGAAACGAACAAGATTACGGGCCTACACCAAATCTCTTGAAGATTTATGCAAACAGTGGTTGGAGACGGCGTCGCAGGCATAAAGCGACGCCGTCGTGATCTATATAGTGATGGCGTCAGGAATTTGGCGACGGCGCTAGGACGTGGCCGACTTAAAGAGGATCTAGAATCGTCTACGTGGCGACGGCATCAGGATTACAAAGCGACGCCGTCGCGTCAACATCTCTATAAATATAAATCTGTTTTTAGAGTTTTAGTGTGTAACTTTGGGATAACTTTGTATAAACCTAGGGAGACGAACCCTAGTCATTTTAGGAGCTTTATAGGTCGTTTTTAGGGCCTCAAAATCCTATTGTACTATCTTGAATCCATGTTTTAATCTAGTAAGGTTATTTATCATTAATCATTCAATATGTCTATGTGTTGTTTGATTGATTTATCTTCTTGCTTTTTTATAACATGTGAGGCTAAACCTTCCTTTGTATTTATCTATGATTGCATGAAACTTAGGTTGTAGATCCTTTTGATGTTGCTTCTTGTTGATGAATGTGCGTGTTAGGCTTTAGAAAACCATATTTTGTCTGTATCGCTGTTGATATGTCTAGGGAAACACGAGTAGTGTAGAAAGGATACCATCGGTAACAGTCTTCATACTACCTTACCCATTATATGGTTGATCCCTCTTAAGTTATTTCACATGCATTTAATATACTCTTAGGGGCCTTGTAATAGTATCCATACTACCTTACTTGTGCGTTGCCTTAACATAATATTAAATAGACGGCGGATTCATGTAATCCGTTCATGACCTAGGAAATACTTACACAAATCATCACAAGTGTGACAAAGCAACGGATCTAGGAAAAGCAATTTGAGGAGTAATGCATGATTAGATAAATACATTTGCTTATCATAAAATTATCACCAGTAGATAAAATATTAATTAGTTTAGTAATTAGTTAAACAAACCAACCTCGCAAACCATAGATTTACCTGCTTTCATAAAATATAAAAACACAAAAATAATCTTCTCTCAACCTCTAGAATTCTGTTAGACCGTGATCAAGCCTTTCCAACCTATTCCCCTAGAGAACGATAAAAACCCCCGAGTCTTGCCTATACTACACTGCCTATGGGATTGTAAAACTTCTTATGAAGTCTTCGCAACCCCCACATCAAGTTTTTGGCGCCGCTGCGTGGGGAATAGTTAGGTTTCGATCATAATTTAACTTAGTTCTACTCACTTGAATCCTTTCAAGTGAGATTTTAATTTTGTATATTAGCTTTCTCGTAGTCTATCTTTTCTTTGTGTTATCTGTTTTGTAAAACTGTCACCATGACACGTAACACCGTTAAGAGGTTAACAAAACCCCTCGACGAACCCGAAAGAGAATTCCGAAGGCTTAGGAGAGCAGCCTGGCGTCTACAACAAACGAATCTCTAGCTATAGCCGGAAGAAACCTCTTTGATGATGAAGCATCCTCTTCCAACAACACTGGAACCAAACCGCCAACCCCTCCCAAAACCTTACATGAACATTATCACCCCAATTCCTCCGGTTTCCAAAACGCAATCATCCTCCCAGGTGAACAAACATGGAGAATTGTCGACTCACGCGACGTCCTACTAATTCAAAGAACATACACGTTCCAAGGATTAACAAGCGAGGACCCGCTTCGTCATATCAAACACTACTTAAGTATCGTTGATAACATACAAGATGATGGAGCGACAAGGGATACATCTAGACTGTGTTTCTTTCATTTCTCCTTAAAAGGGAAAGCAGCAGCAAGGTTTGATAAAATACCCTCCACCCAAATTACGACATGGGATCAGCTCGTATCGCGATTCCTTGATTATTGCTTTCCAGCGGGATGTACCTCGTCCCTAAGAGATATGATCCTCCGATTCAGACAAGGGACCGACGAATCCATCAAAAGCGCTTGGATCCGTTTCTAGAACCTGATCAAAAAAGTCCCTCATCATGGGATACAAAAATGGCTTCTGGTACAAACCTTTCACAATAACATATCTCCGGGCCACCGTATGAAACTCGATCAATTCGCTCAATTCCACTTCAACTCTCTCACTGAAGAGGAAGGGTGGAACCGAATTGAAGAATACGTCCAATACCAAGACGATCTGTGGGACGAACTGTTACCATCCATGAACGTTTCTTCCATCTCAGAGGCAATGCAACCTACATTCAGGGGGAGTCTAAAAAGGGTCTGCAACCAAATCTCCTACCTCAAAAAACCTACTCGAGTGGTTGGGTTGAAAAACCCCTACCTAATTTGCGACTACTGCGGAGGATCCCACGAGGCCGATGAATGCAGGCAAAACAACCCAGCTGAGCAGGTATACTTGTCCGGGGGAGACATCTACGATGATCCTTCCCTTCTGAGTATCTATCAGAACGATGATACCCCACAACGGGGGAACAGCAAACGTAAAGAAAAAGGAGAGGATGGTCCCGAATGGGTTGTTAGAAGTAAGTTTGAAGACGAGCTCGCCAAATTTATGCTCGAAAAGAATTCCCACAAGAAGGGAATAAGAGAGATGCTACACCAGCACCGTAAGGAAATGCATGAACAATTCTCTTAAATCCTCTCCACAATCAAAAAAAGCAAAACTCCTAAATCTGAAGCGCCAACTTTTGCCATAACAAGTAGATCAGGAGTTAGCACTCAAGACCCCCTTTTCCTGACCCCTTCAAAATCGACACCTGCCAACCACACTGAAGGAGCAACCGAAAAGGAAGGACCTGAGGGCGCAGAGCCAAGTATTATACATAATGAAGAGCCTCCCCTCTCTCCCGCCATCCATTTTTCACCAACACTCCAAGTCATCAAATCTGTCCTTTCCATCCAGAGTGAAGAAGCAGAAAAAGGATGACGAAGATGAACGACTTCTCTCAATCTTCAAACAGATTCTTATCAATCTGCCGTTTCTAGAAGCTATGATCCACATGCCAAAGGGAGCCAAAGTCTTAAAGAATCTCCTTTCACATAAGGAAAAACTTGAAAAACGACCTCCTCGGTAAAACTTAGTGAGGAATGTTCCGCTATCATCCAAAGGAATATGCCCCAAAATAAAAGGAGACCTAGAAAGCTTCATACTGCCATGTCTTATCGGACCTCTGCCAGTAAATAACGTCTTGGCAGATCTAGGGGCAAGTATCAATCTCATGCCACACTCTCTCTTCCGACGATTAGGGATTTCTAAACTAAAACCAACCAGAATGAGTATTCAATTGGCTAATCGATCTATCAAATACCCTATCGGGGTCTGCGATAATCTATTAGTAAAAGTAAGTAAGTTCATATTTCCAAATGATTTCGTAGTTTTGGAAATGGACGAAGACGAGCTAGTCCCGGCCATTTTGGGATGACCCTTCCTCGTCACAGCAAGGGCTGTAATTGGCGTTCATGAAGGAAAGTTGAGTCTGAGAGTAGGGAGTGAAACTGTCACCTTCAACATTAGGAAATCCATGAAATCCAAACACTCCCGAGACGATTATATGTATTGTGTCGATCACACCGCTAAGCTTGTCCAAGAACAATGGGTCGACACGGTCGATCATGACGGAAAATAGACTAAAGTAGAAGAAGAAGAGGATTCCAACGAAGTACAATCAATTTCCTTCTACCCTAGGACAGAGTCGGTCGAGCCACTTGAGTGGAAGGCCTTGTAGAATCGGTTGAAACCCTCAAGCATCGAACCACCCAAACTAGAGCTGAAGGAATTACCCGAACACCTTGAGTACGCTTTCCTCCAGGAAAACAACCAACTCCCAGTGGTAATCTCTTCCGCATTATCTAATGTCGAGAAAGCTGTTGTGCTGTTGTGTAGGGTCAATTATTTGATTATCAAGTTTTACATTTATATTTAGCCGACAAACCTAAAACAACACTTTAACGGGCAGTGTACCCGGTCAAGATGAAGTTTCGCGATAAGTAGGGTGTCGAACACTAAAAGTGAAACATTAATCTTATATTCTATCAGTATTTTAATTAGTTCTAATTACTCTGTTTACTGGTTAAACCTATGTTATATACGTTGTCTAATGATATGGGGGTTTTCAACCTGAGAGAGTGACACAGGTTTGGTGGTGACGAATATCAATTCAATAAACACAAAAGAAGAAAATCAGAAGATAGAAAAGCGGTACAAGCCAAATGATAGAAAACTGTATTAGCCATATTAAATCCAATTCAATGTCGGTTTGTTTGTTTTAGTGCAATGATTTACTTATCTCGAAGCGGCATATCATTCTTAAGACTTAGGCGGGACATCATCCTAAGACCTAGACACGATTAATCCTGTCACAATTAACGCATCTAAAGCTCCATTTAGTTTATATAATTCACTTAGCGGAAATCAAAGCAGTGGTGATCATGTTAAAACCCTAGCCCAACGGGACTTTACCCACTTATTGTTTGACGGTGTTTTATATACTGGTAGTCTACTATTCAAATCTTTATCAGTTAATTAAGAGCATGATTGCTGAAACATAAACGGGTCACCTACCGGTCCAACTAAGCTCATAATTCAAAGACAAAGACAAAACGTTATTTGTGATCCTATTGGTCCAGTAATATAAAACACGATATGGAGAGCTATCTCGGTATCTAAATTACTTTTTAGGTATCACTAGACCTGGTTGAATGATAGGTCGCATATTCAAACACATATACAAGTATGAGGTGGTAAACATAATTAAACAATCAATGATTAATTAAGAAATCGATTTTAAAACAAACCAAACATTAAACTTTCATTAAGATGGCTAATACCCGAGGGTATTAGCCCACAACCATTGTAATTATACAAGCGTAATCAAACAATTGAAATCGAACGATTAAGAGAGTAAAAATTACACGATGTCTTCTATGGATTCGTGATTAATGCTTGACCTTGGTGGCTGATCTTCACTTCTAAAATTCGTCTTTAATGAGTATGGTATATAGAATATGATATTGCACACTGAAAACTCATTTTTAAGTCGTCTATTTATAGTGTCTGAAAAAGACTCGATACGCCGTATCTGGCTAGGTCGATACGGCGTATAGGACTGGATTCCTTGGAGTGCGCGCTACGTTCTCAATCAATCAATGATATCATTCCCAATTTACTTTTATTACCGTATCTTCGAATAGTTATCTCCATGGATACGGCGTATGGAAGCAGTCAGATACGCCGTATTTGAAATTGGTCAAACACGCTTTCTTGTGAAGTCTTGGCGATGATACGCCGTATCTCTTTTATTGGATACGGCGTACGTAGTCAGAAATCAGCATTCTTCAAATGTCTTCATTTCAGCTCCAAATTATGCGCCTTTTAGCTTGTCTTCACAAAACACTCCTGAATTACTGCATTTATCAACTTTAAAGCAATTAAGTACCAAATAATGCAATGATTATATAAAAGTAGGCAAAACATATGGGGTAAATGATATAATAAAGTAACGTTATTTGATGTCATCAAATATCCCCCCTCCCCACTTGAATCCTACTTGTCCTCAAGTAGACTTTAGAAAAGTTTCAGTTTATGAAAATGTGTCCCAACCGAAGTTGAGGATTTTCCGATTAAGCATCATTTTGTCCTAATCACCTGTACATAACCAAGCTCCTTACGAAACACTCAGATCACTCAACTAATCTAGGGTGCAACATTTAATTGGTACGCTCAATTTCTCGGTCGTGATTAGTTTTCTATCATAGGCTTGGCAAGGATACACATCTCCACCGCTAAAGCTAAAGAGAAACAAGTCAAAAGATAAATTAGGTTAAGAAGGCTTAGGGTTGATCATTCAACAGTCTTTCACCATACGTACCACACCAACAAGGCAGTTGCATCGTACATACACGGCCGTAACGACGGAATAGACACATATAATCCGATCACATCCTTGTTCGTGTTTAACCAGCAGTTAGGATGAAGAACGATATAGGGTAGGGAGCTTCTAACTTTCACCGAAAGTCGTCATCCAACAAGGCAGCTGAGACATGCATACATGGTCGTAACGACAGAATAGACATGCATGCTCGTACAAGTCCTCGTTCGAGTAGACATTAAAGTTAGTTGCTAGGAAAGGGAAGTAAAATGGGTGTTAAAACAAAATTCACGAAACAAATAGATTAAGCCAACAAATAAGGTATGGTTGCTAGTAACTTTCCCCCGACCGTTCCATGATAAAGACTCGAACATATACACAAACGCCTCGATCATAGAAATGACAAAGACAACCTAAGTTGGCGTTCCCATAATGGTCAACTTCCCTTACATCCCGCTCTTTACATACTTTTACAGAATAAGTGGTGATATCGGCCACTTTTTACAAGACTTTACATTGTTGATTTTTTGTAATGTATCAACGAATAATTGATCATTCCAAGTAATTCCTTTGGTATAAACTTCTTTTGAACCGACTATTTTTCTTTCTTCTCTTTTTTTTTTGCTTTTTTCTCTTTTTCCATTTTTTTACATTACATCATAAATCCCGGTTTAATTTCACCGTCTTCACCATCATAATTCATCCGGATAATCTTTTCCTTGTAACACTTCTTATTCGGGCCTGATTCATAATCGTGAAAGTAGCTAAACTTACGAGCTACATATTTTTCGCATTGCATTGTGTAATTTCATGACCATTACAGAGATAGAAAATTTTCACTTTGACGCAGGAAATACAAAACTTTACACAAAAGCAACTAGCAACTTTGATTAAAATAGGCTTAATCTACACGGAAGGCTAAGGTGCAAAGGTGTAACGAAACATATAATATGGTGTAGAAAAAGAAAGGAATGGCTCGACAGGTTGTTCTAGGGGATCTTACTCTAAAAATAAGAGTAAACAAATGGTTACACGGGATTTAACTAACCAGTGTAGTTAGTTAATTTTATGACATGTAGGCTATTTGGTTTAATCCTATAAATTTATCAATTGAACATGTTCCTCAATCTAAATCCATAGTACTCATCATTGCGGTCTCGAGTGATATACCAGGCCAAGTTCTAAAGTCCACTACATCACCGGCACACTCATATTTTTGTGGAATTTTTAGTAAGCATTTAGAAACGAAATAGGCTTAATTCTCACAATATGTATCAAGGGTTATAGTGCGCTAGGTAATGTAACTAGTAATTTTTACAAAAGTCATGCTAATTTTTTTAATTTGGCATATTTTTAAGCACTTTTAAGCACGTAACATGTTATTTTGTAAAAAAGAAGACAAGTACGTTCTAATCTCCATTCCCCCACTTAAATAATACAACGTCCTCGTTGTATAGATAAAACAATTAAATAATAAGGGAAAATATAATTAGAACGAAAAACTCCCTGATGTTTTGCTCGTGATAATTCTCCAAGATGAGTTCTTGAGCAAAAAGTGTGTTGACCAGGGCTTCAGAATGCCCGGATAAGTTTAACACATGTCTTTTTCAGAATATACCATATCATAGTCTCAGCAAGGTCCTGCATAAAAGATTAAAAGACGAGTACAATTTCTATCTCGCTACAATGGTACAAGAAAACAATTAAACACACAACTGTACAGGGATCAATATGTCGTATCCTAAACCCTAGGATACGCCGTATGGTTCCTGTAAAAACAATTAAATACTGGAAATTAAATATTAAGTTTTTAAAACTGATAACGTCCAAACACGTCTATACGCCGTATCTAGAGGGGTTCGATACGCCGTATAGAGTGTCTGGGAAGACAGACTCGTGCAACAAATAATTAAAATGCGACAAACAATTAAAATGGTCGGGTTGTCTCCCGGGAAGCACTTTTTATTTTCATCGTGCCTTTCAATATTGGCTTCTTTTTCTTTTTCAGCTTTCTCTCTTGCAAGTCTTTCTTCTTTTTCTTTTTCTTTTTCAGCTTTCTCTCTTCCTGTATCTGGTCCTATATTATATCGCAGTCTTGTAGGTGGTTTACAGTACTGACATTTACCCATCCTGATATTTCTTATGCAGTACAACAGGTTTGTCTCTATATGCATGATCCCTGAGAGCCTCATTTTTTGGCTCTTAAGCGTATTCTATGATATGTTTGTGGTACGTTAGACTTTGGGCTTTAACTATATGCATCATCCACTAGCTCTCTTGTGGCATATTCTGATTAAGATTGGGCGGGTTGCCCTACGACTAGGCGTTCTACTTCAGGTTATTGTGTCTTCTTTGGGGATAATCTACTCTCATGGTCATGCAAGCGGCAACACACTCTCTCTAGATCAAGTGTCGAGGTTGAGTATCGAGGTGTTGCTAATGTAATGGCTGAAATAGCATGGCTTCGTAATCTTCTTCGTGAACTTCACATGCCACTATTATCTGCTACTCTTGTTTATTGTGACAACGTCAGTGCTATTTATATGACTGTCAATCATGTTCAACATCAGGGGACCAAACACATTAAGATAGATATACATTTTGTTCGTGATATGGTTGCTCGGGGTCAGGTTCGTGTTCTTCATGTACTATCACGTTACCAATATGCTGACATCTTCACTAAGGGGTTACTGTCTGCACTTTTTGAAGAATTTTGTACCAGTTTGTGTGTTCGATCCTCTCCCGCTCAAACTATGAGATAGTGTTAAACGATTATTTTGTACAAGCCATTGGACTTTTTGATATTGTTTGATAGGCTTAGCCCACTTTTCATTAGGGTTCTAGAATAATCTTTAAATACCTTGCTCCACTATTGTACGAATAGCATTTTCGACTCCAATTTTGAGTAGCAAATGGTGTCATTAAATTTTAGGGGTTTTTATAAACTTTGGGTTTTTTTGTTAGTAAATTACTAAAATTAGTAGTGTCGTTTCTACAGGTCCCTTCTTTATTTTGTGCATCAGTGTAAACAACGGCTAATTTTTGTTGTAGGTTTAATATTTGTTCTTGATGGAAATAAAGATTTTACGTCACTTCAATGACTACTGCCGGTAGTCGTTAGGGTGTCGTTATGTCGAGAAACGCATGATTCTCTCACCAGGTATAATTAGTATGATAAATACATTCTAATGGTTACCAAGTCAATATGTAGACGCAAGATATACGACTATTAGTGATGCCTGCCAAAAAGAGATTGCACCATGACTGTTAGGGCATGTAGAGCGTGAGTTTCGATTATCTCAATGAAGGAATGCACCGTCGATAGGAAAGTGGTTACAGTATAACAGCTATGGCTGCTACACCTAATCAAGCAGCTTTCATACTTAGTATCATAAGGCAAAAAATGATAGACGAGACCCAAGAAACTTTAAGAACATCCGCCTTCCCAAGCACCCATGTGAAGGTAATATATTCCTCCTACAAGAAAGATTTATCACGCTTTTAATCAATAATAAGACTGATAAACGTAACGATTTAAAGTTCCTTTCAAGTATTTCTTGTGGTGACAGTTAGATGAACCGAATGTCATTGATCACACCACAAGTGATATTGAATATACTACGACGATGGTTATGAGATGGATAAAATATGTGCATAAAGTAGTCAAGGGAATCCCAATCCAAGGTAAAGAAAGTTTTACTACATTTTCGCTTCATTATATTAAATGGTAAAATCTTTGTTTCTATTGGTTTAATGTATGCAGGAGTTACTATGAATGCACAAACACAAATAGAAACAAAGCTGCAAACGCAAAGTACAGATTTTAAACTCAAACTCACATGCGACGCTCATAGTTATTAAATATAATTATTATAGTCTTTCTTACAGCTATCGGAAAATCAGAACATAACTTTCGATGAGCTTATAACACATATGGTGGTGATGGCAAAGGCATGGCTTCAAGATGAACCCCTCACAGTCTTCAGACCATTGTGCAAGAACAAGTATGTAGTGTTTTCCTTATCATAATATGGGAGTAGCAATGTAGCAATCATAAGTGGAATAATAGAAATGTTTCTGTTACGTGTATTCTTGTAATTTCAGGGTCTTTAGGACTCTTCAAAGGCGGCAGGCTACATGACTGATTACTTTATTAGTATGTTTGAGATTAACCTTGTGATATTAGATGTGAGATTTTTAAGATTTAATATTAGAGTGCAAAAATAGTAAGAGTGCAAAACACTAATGTTTTTCTATTTGTGATTATCCAATATTTATCAACCTGAAATAATCGCGATGATTTATTTATACAGGAGAGTACTTAATCCTGACTGGTGATCGCTAAAAGGAGATGAGAATGCATACATCATGTTCATCAAACTCATTTTATCCCATCCAGGTATACTCCGCCTCTTCCAATTTATTCAAAATTTAGATTGTGATGTTGACTAATTTGATTACATAAGATAAAGACCCGAGAAAGTAACATCGCCAATTCGTACCAAACTGGGTAAAGTTTAAATCCTAGATAAACAGAACCTACTTAATAACTAGTTCAAAAACTGAGTATTTTGACTAGTAGATAATTTGGAAATTAAAGCGATGAAACCACGGGTGTTGGTGGAACAAACCATAGTAACTAATTTCCATTAGCTCTATCAGCATATGAAGTGTATATTAACATTTTAGAACATGCAGAGGCTACTTGGGCTGATTTTTAAAATCATGATTGTGTTACAAGTGCACCAAGAGAAGTCTTTAAGCATTGTGTAAAGTTTTGAGTTTTTGTAAGGGCATATATGTCTTTCTTTCCCTCACAAGGGCGTAAAATGCAACCTGATAAGAGCAAGTGAAGTTGATCAGATCTATTAATGTTGGCACCTCGAGTAACGTTTAGTGTTCTTTGATCAGTGGCAACATCACGCTTGAACCCGCTAAGTCAATCATGATAATGTTGGAAAACTAGAAGAGGGGTTGAATAGTTTACCGCTTTTTTTAAATTGATTAAGTTTGTTTAATAAAAACTAAATGTTCATTTTAAGTGAAGTTCACAATATGAACAAATTAACTAATCAAGACAAGTAATAGATAAGATGTAAAATAAATATGGCAAAGATAAGAGATAAGAGATTGAAAGATCAAACACAACACGAGGAGTTTATAGTGTTCGGAAACGAAGCACCTCATCGCTCCTATCTACCACTCGCCGAGCACCAAACTCGAGAGTGTTTTCTTCACTACATCAATAAGCTCCCTTTAGGCGGAGAAACCGGTCCACAATTAGCTTACACCAATTTTCGACACTAAGCAAAATGTTAATTCTAAAGCTACTAGAACCAATCTATCACATGACAAAATCACACCACTTCATGACAATTCACTACTTTGGGCTTCACCACAATGACTTCTTCCATTTACTACATGACAATATCTTCACTTTCACAACTTCTCTACCCTTCACATCCTTGTCTATCACTTTTCTTCATCAACTTCACTTTAACTAAACACTACCTTGAGTCACAAACCGAATCAAACACTACCCACTAAGAACAACCCAGATCTAGCTATACTAACAATGACAACAAAATCTACTTAGTTATAACACAACTAACGAATACACCCCTTCATAATATACACAAATGATTACAAGATATGAGACAATTGTGCAATAAGGATTGCAAGGACACACTACTAAGCTATAAATACATCTCACTTGATGAATATTCTTCTCATTTGAAGCATGTTTTGGGTATGTCATTTGACTAAGACTTCAATGGGGTTGTCCATTGGAAGTTTTGTGTGTACAGTTTTGGTTGTTTTATAATATTTACCGGGGTATCGTCCCTTTTACCCCAAAAAAAAGTGAGAAAAACAGTGGGGAATAGTCTAGTATTTATAGGCCAGCTGAGCTGGATTATTGTCTAGGCAGTCCCCTTAAATAGGGGCTGGTCCTCTTAATTATTAAGGGGACCGCCCTTATAATTAAGGGGGCCAACCAGCCCAGACGCTCTCTTTTTTGTCTTTTCTGGGGAAGGTATTTTCTGAAACATTTCTAGCCGTTTTTAGGTATAAAATTTGAATTCAAAATATTTATTTCGAATAAAATATTTCTTTTAAATCCAAAAATGTTTTGTAATATTTATAAAAATGTTTGTGACATTTTTATAAAAAATGTAAGGTTAAATAAAAGTTCATTTGATCATAAAATGCATTAAGCATATGTTTATTGATACTTTTAAGTGATTAAATTTTCAAAATGAAAATTTACTACTAATTACTTGTTTACAAATAATTTTTCATTAATTGTTTTTACATTTTATGATTATCAAAACATAGAGAGATCGAAAAAAATATTAATAATGTTTTTAGACATTATTTCTATCAACAATCTCTCCCTTTTTGATGATTACAAAATCTAAACTCATTAAATGTAAAATTATTTTAAAACAAGTATTTAGTGAGTTTTATTTCTATTTCTCCCCTTTTTTGTAGAATCAAAACGGCTTCGTCGATGAATATGTGAAAAGTCGACGGGATGAACGCTCCCCCTTGATGTGTACTCCCCCTCGTTCGAGAGCACCAAAGAATCGAGCTAATGATAACTTTTCTACAAAACAAGTGAGAAGAACAAGACAACTATCTCTAACATGTAGAAAATAGGAAAAATATTTAAACATGTTGATAATGCTTAACAAGTGTCAAGATATTTGTGTAAACTAACAATCACAAATATATATCAACTAGACTTAACTTTTATGGATATGAAGAATTCAACCAACCAAGAAGAAAGCAAGTGCATAAAAAAATATGAGACTAAAGAGCATTCATTAAACATAAAAATTATGTATAAAACACAATCATGCATACATCAAATAGAGATAATATGCTTGAAGCATATTAATAGAAGTAAACTACATAGGTCCTAATATTTCTAGAATTACATAGGACTTTCTTGCAAAAGGAGAAGGTTGGTCATTTATTTTGAAAACGAGAAAAAGTCGGCATGTATTATGCTTAGTTGGTGGAGATTTTGGAGCGGAGGTGGTTGTTGGAGGATAGTCACGTTGGATTTGAGGTGGTGGTTGTGGCCGAGTGAGAAAAAATTCAATCCAATTGATATCTTCACTCAAGGTTAGGAATTGTTTTTGGGTGTATATACAACAAGGACAATAACCAACATGTTGTTCAACTTGATCCAAGTTGAGGGTGTGAGGTAAGTTTGGAGAGTAAGGTGATGAGGAAGTGTTACGTTGTGAGAGATGCATGGCTAGGAGGTTTGATAGGTCTTAAAGTTGATTAATGTCATTCATAAGCATTTCTCTACTTGGAGATGGAGGAAGTAGAGGTTGAGTGTGGTTGTCACCTTAAGGTGATGGTAGAGTTTGAGCATGAAGCACACTAGCAACATGTGGATTGATAAGTAAGTAAGGAAATGGGGTTTGAGATTGATTGACACTTTATGGTGGAGAGGGAGTGTGTCCAACATTAGTGTTACAAGAATCACCAAGTGAAAGTGAGTGAGATCGTAGAGAATCATGGTTTGTTTGAGTGGTAGGTGAGTTCTCTTGAGATGGTTGATTTTGATTGAAAGGAGATTGTGGTTTAGAAATTTGAGTGGGTAAGTTAACATCATCCATATTTGATGTGTGACAAGAGTTCAACTTTTTTCTCTATATGGGTCTTACGGATATTTTGGCAACCTTTGAAGGTTTGGGTGAAGGATTGTGAGGGGAATACAAGATGAGTGTGGAAAATGTGTTGAGGATGAGGGTTGATTTATACTAGGAGAATGGTGTAATTAAGGAAAGATGGACATTGTTAGAAAGTCAATCCAAGGGATGTTGGTGAGTTCGGGGAAATTATAGCTAGGTCTAGGTGAAAGAGGGTCAAAGAGCAAAAAGAAACAGTAAAAATCGTGTCTCGGGTGGCCGGTCCCCTTAATTGTATGGCCGATCCCTTTAATTTTAAGGGGACCGCCACCTGGAAAGTCCAGAAAGTCTAGATTTTTGTTTTGTTTCAGGTAATGGTAAAAAGGCGGTCTATTTTGTAGCCATTTTGCAGCAAGTCCTAGTTTTTATGGCAACTAAGACTACAACATTTAGCAAGCAAGAAGATAAGCAAGCAAAGTTGTAATTTTGTTTCAAGCATGATCAAATCTAAGGGTATTTAGCAAGAATAATATGTAGACAAGCATGTAAAAAGGTAAAATAAAGTCTTCAATAGAAACCATGTTATACAAATAGTTTTAATAGTTGTAATGCTTTTAAGATTTCTTAGACAAACCCTATGTGTTGTAAACGCATTTAAAAGAGACTTGTGTTTTCATTTATAAGCCTAGTGTGTCCTATATGTAACAAATATGGAGTGAGGATTATTTCGACTCTAAGAAAGAAAAAACTAAGAAATAATCTAAGTGCTCCTTGATTTAATGTTGCTCAAACAAAATAGTCAAAGTATATATTGGATTATATACTTTGGCATCAAATGTGAGATCATTATGCATGATTTGAAACATGTTTTTAGCATATATCAACAATGTATGAAAATGGATTTTTCATGTACTCCTAGTCGTGAGAAGGATTTTGTTAAAGTGAATTGGGACTTTTATATACATAAGTAGAAAATCTTAAATTTTGGCTAAACCAAAGTTACGTAATCTTGTATGTAGATTGTTCTTTTGAAGAGTTCCTAATTTTTGATTTTCTGCAAAATAGAATCCTAGACTCAGAAAGAAGAAAGAAAAAAAAATATTTTCCTACTGTCAGATGGCCGGTCCCTTTAATTGTATGGTCGGCCCCTTTAATTTTAAGGGGACCGCCCGTTAAAAATTAAGGGGGCCGTTCATCTGACAAAAAAATTTTCTTAATTTTTTGATTTTGGCATCTCAATTTTGATTTCAGTTCATTGTCCTTATTTACTTTTAAGTTCCTTATCAGTCACTTATGGTAATGAGAATACTTAGTAAGCATTTAATCAATTTGTTCCATCATTCCTAGACCTAGACGTAAGTAATTGAAGAGCTCACGTTTAAGGGGTTTAGAATATCGGCAATGTTATCTTCCGATGACACCTTTTCTATGGAAATATTTCCTTTTTGAACATTGTTACGAAGGAAATGGTGACGAATCTCAATGTGTTTTGTACGAGAGTATTGTACGGGATTTTTGATTAAGTCTATAGCCCCTTTGTTATCACACATTATAGGAATATCATCTAACCTAATGCCATAGTCTACGAGAGCTTGTTTCATCCATAGTGCTTGTTGACATGCCTTTCCGGCGCTTACATATTCGGCTTCAGTAGTGGAAATAGCAAGAGCGGTTTGCTTCTTCGAGAACCAAGATGTTAAACAACATCCCATAAACGTGCAAATACCACTAGTGGTTTTTTGGTCCACATAATCTCTGGCATGATTAGAGTCCGCATATACTATGGTTTCTATGTCGGACCCCTTAGGATACCATAATCCTAAGTGCATAGTGCCTTTAACATATCGGAAGATACGTTTAACCGCTTCAAGGTGAGAGATTTTAGGATCCTCTTAGAAGCGTGCACAAAGGCAAACACTAAACATGATACCGGGCCTACTTGCCGTTAAGTATAATAAACTCCCTATCATACCTCTATATTTGGTGTTATCTACGGACTTACATTCTACGTCTTTTGTTAGTTTTGTTTCCGTGGATATAGGAGTTTTCATTGGCTTAGAGTCTTCTAATCCAAATTTCTTAAGCATATCCTTTATATATTTTGATTGATTAAAGAATATACCATCTTCTAATTGTTTTATTTGCAGTCCTTAGAAAAAATTTAATTCCCCCATCATACTTATTTCGAACTCGTCATGCATGATTTTGGCAAAATCATCACACATTTCTTGACAAGTTGATCCGAATATAATATCATCGACATATATTTGGACAATGATGAGATTAGGGTCCTTTTTTAATAAAGAGTGTGTTATCTACCATTCCCATGGTGTAATCATGTTAAATAAGAAAAGCTTTCAATCTATCGTACCAAGCTTTAGGAGCTTGTTTGAGTCCGTAAAGAGCTTTCTTAAGTCTATAGACATGATTAGGTTTTGCGAAGTCAATGAATCCCGGAGGTTGTGCCACGTAAACCTCCTCATTGATAAAATCGTTAACGAATACACTCTTTACATCCATTTGAAATAATTCGAAGTCTAGTACGCATGTATAAGCTAACAATATTCTTATGGATTCTAATATAGCTACGGGTGCATAAGTTTTGTCATAATCAATTCTTTCTTGTTGATTATAACCTTGGGCAACTAGCCTAGCTTTGTTTCTAGATACGACACCATTTTCGTCAAGCTTATTTCTAAATACCTATTTAGTTCCAATTATGGTCATATCCATAGGATTTGGGACTAATTCCCAAACATCATTTGATACGAATTGGTTTAATTCTTCTTGCATAGCAATTACCCAACTTTTATCTTTTAGTGCTTCATTTATATTTTTAGGTTCTATGGTTGAAAGAAAACAAAAGAAATTACTTTTGTCTTGGGCTTGTGATCTAAGAGTTCTTTGATTTAAATTACCTATAACATTTTCTAATGGATGACTTTTAGATTCTTTTATGTTTATAATTTCATTATTTTCTAAAGATTTATCTTCGAGATTATTTCCTAAAGGTCTTGTTTTGCTAACCTTAATAGCTTCTTCTTCGACTAAATCATCGTCCTCCATAGGCGATGTTTTAAATGGGGGAGGAGTTTCATCGAATGCCACATTTAAGGATTCTTTGACTTTCATTGTATGTTTGTTAAGAATTATATAGGCTTTGCTATTTTGAGAGTATCCTAAGAAAACACCTTCATACGACTTTGGGTCGAACTTGGTGAGGTAATCCTTTGTATTAAGAATGAAGCATTTACTTCCAAATACTTTGAAATAGTTTAGGTTTGGTTTTCTTCCTCTTAATAACTCGTATGGGGTTTTTCCTAAAATATGTCTAATGAAGATTCTATTTATTATGTAGGTTGATGTATCGACCGCATTACACGAAATTTTTGTAGAATAGATTGTTCATTTAACATGGTTCTACTCATTTCTTGTAGAGTGCGGTTCTTTCTTTCTACTACCCTATTTGATTGTGGAGTACGAGGAGCGGAGAAATTGTGAGAAATTCCGTTTAACTCACAATAGTTTCTGAATTGTACTTCATTATCAAATTCCCGACCATGATCCGATCTAATTGACACTATGGAACATCCTAATTTATTTTGAATCATTTTACTAAATATTTCAAACTCACCGAATGCTTCGGTTTTATTTTCTAAAAATCTAGTCCATGTATATCGAGAATAGTCATCTACAATTACTAAGGTATAACGATTTCCTCCATAACTCCGTACGAGGATGGGCCAAATAAGTCCATGTGCAATAATTCTAAGCATCTAGTTGTTAATACTATATTTTTGGCTTTGTGACTAGCATGAGCTTGCTTTCCAATTTTTCAAGAGTCATAAAAATATCGGTCAAATTTAAGCTTAGGTAGATTTCTAACTAATTTCTTATAAGCCAATGATTGAATTAATTGCATATTGGCGTGACCTAATCTCTTATGCCATAAAGTGGAGTTTTAGTCTAAAGTTGTAAGACATATTTTATCTTCCGGTTTATTTCTTAATTTCATCACATATAGTCCTCTTTTTCTAATTCCTCTACCTATGACCTTTTCGTCTTTGATTATTTCACTATCATGTTCGGTAAATACTACTTTGCATTTATTATCACATATTTGACCAACACTAAGCAAATTAAATTTTAAATTATCTACGTGCTCAACATTTTCAATAATTAGGGAGTCATGAGAAATCGTACATTTGCCTATGATGTTGCCTCGTAAATTGCTTCCAAAAATGACGTTCCCTCCGTTTTACGCTTTTTATGTAGAAAACAATTTTCGGTTACCCGTCATATGCTTTGAGCATCCACTATCTTTAATCCATTCGCCGGGCTCTAAGTTTATTCCTAAGCATATTTCATTTGATGCTTGAGCTACAAGACAAGTTTCGTCTTTACCCTTTTCTTCCTCATCTTCGCCACTATCACTCCATGCTCCTCCAATGAAAGCTTTTTGATTATTGCTTCTTGACGACTTTGGACATTCTCCGATGAAATGATTTGGATCTCCACATCTAAAGCAATTTCTTTCACTTCTACTATCTTTGTCACTTCTACTTCTTTGAAATGACTTTCTTTCGTCTCGTGGTTGTCTTGCAAATCTTCCTCGTCTTTTGAAAAATTTATTGAATTCTTTTACGGCCATGGCGTATTCTTCGTCTTCACTATCGGAATTCGAGCTATCTTCATCACTTGATTCCTTTTTGGCCTTCAAAGCAAGAGATCTATTTTGGTCTCTTTTGCCTTTGACCATTTCGGAATCATTCTTAATTATTACTTCATAAACTTTCAAGTTTCCAATAATTTCATCAAGCGATAGAGATGTTAAATCCTTTGATTCTTCAATAGCCGTAACCTTTGCGCGTCATTTAGGATGAAGTGCCCTAAGAAATTTCCTAACATAATTCATGCTAGAAAAACCTTCATCAAGTGCTTTTAGACTAGTAATAATAATGTTAAATCTAGCAAAAGCATTATCTATCGATTCTTCTTTTGGAATCGTAAATTTTTCATATTGTTGAACAAGAAGATCTATTTTATTATCATTGACTTGACTATTACCTTGGTGAGTGATTAATAAAGTGTCCCAAATTTCTTTTGCGGTTTTACACATGAAAATTCTTTCGTATTCTTTACGTGGTAAAGCATTATAAATCACTATTTTAGCTTCATTATTTTTAGCAAGTTTATTTTTAAGATCATCATTTTGTTTACCAAAAGATACAGTTTCATCCTTTTTAGTTTCGAGATTATATTGAATAGGAGGAAAATCACCATAGGTAATAACATGTCAAAGATATAGATCTTTTGATTTCACATAAGTTTCGAATATATTTTTCCAATAAATAAATCCATCACTTTTAAATAATGTGGTCTTTGCATAGATTGCCCTTTTAAATATTTTTCTGATTCCATAGATCGATTCAAGTTTTAAAATACAGTTTATTTTAAAAATCTTGTTTGACGTTGCTCTTGATACAAATTGTGGAAAACTAAAAGGGGGGTTGAATAGTTTACCGCTTTTTAAATTAATATTATGTTTGTTTATAAAAACTTAGATTCGATTTTATGTGAATTCTAAATATGCATAATATGAACAATTTAACTAATCAAGTAAGTAATGACAAGATATAAAATAAATATGCAAGATAATAGATAAGAGATGGAAAGATCAAACCATTACACGAGGATTTATAGTGGTTCGGTAACGAAGCACCTCTTCGCCCTACTCCACTCCCCGAGCACAAAACTCGAGAGTTTTTTTCACTATGTCAACAAGCTCCCTTTAGGCGGAGAAAACCGTACACAACTTATCTTACACCAATTTTCGACACTAAGCGAAATGTCGAGTTTTGATCCTAGCTAGAACCAATTTATCACAACAAAACACACCACTTCACGACAATTCACAACTTGGCTTCACCACACGACTTCTTCTTCACTACACGACTATTCTTTACTTCACAACTTCTCTACCCTTCATAACCTTTCTATACTTTTCTTCACAACTTCACTTTAACTAAACACTACCTTGATCACACCAATCAAACACTACCTACTAAGATCAACCCGATCTATCTATACTTACAATGATCACCACAATCTACTTAGTATACACAACTACGATACACACCTTCAATATACACAAATGATTACAAGATATGATACAATTGCAACAAGGTTGCAAGGACACACACTAAGCTATAATACTTCTTCACTTGATGATAGTAAGTATTCTTCTCTTGCACTTGAGGATCAAAGCTTGGATCACTTGGAAACAAGGCTTTATGATTAAATGATCAAAGGAAAGAAAGGAAAGTATAAACTGATTTAGAACAGAAACAAAGTGTGTGCAAAAGGTGAGAAAAATAGTGGGGAATAGTCCAGTATTTATAGGCCAGCTGAACTGGATTTTTATCTGGGCGGTCCCCTTAAATAGGGGTCGGTCCCCTTAATTATTAAGGGGACCGCCCAGCCCAGACGTTCCATTTTTTTGTGGGGGAGGTGTTTTCTGAAACATTTCTAGCCGTTTTTAGGTATAAAATTTAAATACAAAATATTTATTTTGAATAAAACATTTCTTTTAAATCCAAAAATGTTTTGTAAAAGTTATAAAAATGTTTGTGACATTTTTATACAAAATGTGGTTGAATAAAAGTTTCTTTGATCATAAAATGCATTAAACATATGTTTATTCATACCTTTAAGTGATTAAATTTTCAAAATGAAAATTTACTACTAATTACTTGTTTACAAATAATTTTTCCTTAATTGTTTTTACATTTTATGATTATTAAAACGTAGAGAGATCGAAAAAAATATTAATAACGTTTTAGGCATTATTTCTATCAACACAACGCTCTCATTGACCGAAAACGGTGTGGGCCCGGTGTTGTCGCCTGGGAAAATAGCCGGGATACAATTCTCTTCGAGCTTTCCCCGACGTTATTTCTCCAGCGAAATGTCCTCGGGGAAAAGTATCCCTAGCGACAAGTCCCCGGCGAAAGTACGAAAACGTCGTCGGAGATAGCGGCGAATGTTGTAGTGAAACGAGTTGATTTTGTAGTACATGCTGCATGCACATCTTCTAAGAACGTGGAATGCGCTACTTTTTTTTAAAAGCACGTACTTATTAGCAATTCATATTTCTAATTAACGTAGAACAAACACAATATAGTCATACGAATTTATGATGATATTATGTAAGTTTGTGATCAAAGATACGTTACCATTAGTAATACCATAATAAGAAAGCGTCAGAGCCAATAAATTGAATAATATATACATATACAAACTCATCAACTGCTTTTGATTTCATCGCTTTTACCTCAGCAAGCCTTTGATGCGGTGAAAATTCGATATTTATTGTCCAGAAGAGATTCGGTATTTGTTAATTTGAAAGAAATAGACAATAAGAAATTTATCGACATATAAAATGTATAATAAGTAAATGTTAATGTGATAATAAAGATGTTGAGACATGACAAACGCAAAGAAGCATTTAAACGCTCAAGCAAATATGTTCAGCAGTCCAATGGATTGATACATATTAATCATTAGTAATGATTCATTACCGTAAGAAATTAGTCCAGTTCTTGTTTGTCGAATAATTGGTGTCTTTGAGCATCTCCATATTATTTTTGCATCAAGACAATATTGACCAACTTGAACTTGTTTCTATCGTTTGTTTTTATGGATTATAGTTTTTCGAACCATCGAGCAAGAAAAGAAAATATGATCGGAGTTTTCTACTGCTCGGTTGCAAAGAGGACATAGAATAGACGACATGTCAATTCCACGAAGAGACATGTTACATCTTGTAGGTAAAGCATCCAAACAAACCTTCCAGGCGAACACATTTATTTTTATTGGAAGAATCTTTATCCAACGAGTCGCAACATCTGCTTTAGGGAGAAGAAGATCATCAATGTAGGCGCGCGAAGATTTGACAGAAAACAAACCAGAGCCTTCTAAACTTCAACTCCAACGATCCTCAATGTTTGAGAGGACAAGACCACGAACTGATTGGCAAAGCAAATTAAAGGATTCTTGTTCTATTCCCCCTCTTGGAGGACGGCGAAAAGAGAGATAAAGAGAAGAGAGCCCAAGTTTATCAGCCACACTAATGGATTTGCTCTCTTCAAGAGCATACAGCCTCGGAAATTTTTCTTTAAAAGGAATACTACCAATCCAAGAATCAGCCCAAAAAGAAGTGTTAACCCCATTACCAATTTTTTTTCGAATAAATTGGAGAAAATCAATACCTTTATCTTTGAGCGAATTGACAGCTTGAAGGATATCAGACCAGATGGATCGCCTATTCGGCTTAACTGTGAGCCCAATAGCTCCATGGAAACCAAACAAAGCTTTGATGAAGGTAGACCACAACGACGAGCCATCCGAAAAGAAGCGCCAAACCCATTTGAATAAAAGAGCACGGTTGATTGCAAAAAAACTAGAAACACCAATACCCCCGTTCTTTTTAGAAGCAAGAGCTTTATTCCAATTAAACCAAGAGGACTTTCTAGCGAAGCCGTCACGACCATTGAAAAAATTCATTCTAATTGATTCCAGTTTCTTTAGGACTCCCATGGGAACCTTGAAAATCAACAGATGGTATAAAGGGATAGAAGTGAGCACCGATTTTAAAACGGTGAGCCGGCCCCCAATGGAAAGAGATTTAATCTTCCATTTAGAAAGGCGAGATGAAACCTTCGAAATAACATCATCCCACGATCCAATATAAGACATATTGCATCCAACTTTAACGCCGAGTTAATTGAAAGGCAATTGAAGAATGGAACAGCCCATCAGGTTTGCAGCAGAATTGACCACATTCGACGAAACACCAAGGCCCATCAATTTACTTTTTTGGAGGTTTATTTTAAGACCCGAAGCTAAGAAAAAACACTTCAAAACATTAAGTAATATGTGAATATTACTATCCTTCCATTCACCAACGAAAACCACGTCATCAGCATAGAATAAATGAGAAAGCGTTAGAGAACCATTGATAGAGATACCTCTATAAAGCCCGGCATTAATGATCCTCTTAAAAGAAAGGTGAAGCGTCTCCATGACTAAGATAAAAAGAAACGGAGATAAAGGGTCGCCTTGTTTCAACCCTTTGAAAAACTGGAATTCCTTAGTGGGATTACCGTTAACAAGAACCGAGCCCTTAGCATTATTGAGACATCCACTTATCCAGTTGCGCCATTTCAAACCAAATCCGAATGACTTCAAAGTTTCATCTAAATAGTCCCATTTAACGGAGTCGAAAGCCTTTTCGAAATCCACCTTAAAAATCATACCTTTAAATTTAGTGTGCTTACACCAGGACATAAGCTCATTAAGGATGAAAGGGCCGTCAAGAATTTGCCGGTTTGCGACAAAGGCGGATTGCACATCGCTAATGAGATCGGGAAGCACAAGACATAAACGATTGGTCAAGATTTTAGAGATAATTTTGTAGGTACTTCCAATTAGGCTGATGGGATGAAAATCTTTCACAAATTTGGCATCTTGAATCTTCGGAATGAGAGCAATAAAAGAGGAATTGCATCCTTTAGGGAAACAACCATTAGCAAAAAACGCTTTGACAGCCTGAATGATGTCATTACCAATGAAAGTCCAATACTTGCGGAAGAATTCAAATGTATACCCATCGGGACCAGGAGATTTGTTAACGCCGCAATCCCAAACAGCCGCTTTGACTTCTTCGTTAGAAATTTCACTTTCAAGATCCTCTACTTGATCAGATGTAAGACGGACAGGGAATTCATAGTCTAAACAAATATAGGAGGAAGGAGGAGACGAAAATTGCTTACTAAAGTGATGAAAAAATTCGTTCTTAACAAGCGACGGTTTAGAAATCCAATTACCATCAGCAAGAATGCCTCTAATTGCAAGTTGAGCTCTCTTTTTATTAATGATGCCGTGAAAGAATTTTGAGTTTTCATCGCCTTCAATGGACCAACGGATTTTAGCTTTTTGTGAGAGCTCGGAAGCATTCACGGAATTGATCTCATGTAATTCGTTAAGAAGCAAGGCCCTTTTGTTTAGAGAATCATCGTTAATTAATCCTAGATCGAAGAGTTTATCGAGACAGAGAATATCTTGCTGAATTTGACACTTCTTAGCTTTGGACTTAAGTCTAAATTCTTTAGTCCAGCTCTTGATAGCTATTTTAAGAAGTTGTAGCTTCCTTTGCAAAAGAATCAGGGCATTATCATCATAAACCATTAGAGAATTCCAAGTGTTTTCCACAAACGCGTCAAATCCATCCAAAGAAAATAAAGAGTGAAAAAACCTGAAGGGGGTAGGACCATAATCCAAGCACGATTCACGAAAGAGAATTGGACGATGATCCGAGAGGTTTTTATCTAAGCAAATGGCAGAAAGGTGCGGGAAGAAGTCGACCAAGCGTGAAAGCATAACCATCCAAAGGAGGATCAATTAAACTGCTCGAAGAAATAAACTGATTAAACACAGTCGCACCTTGTTGGTTAAAAACAGAACCAAATCTTTCATGTTTCGAACGTACTTCGTTAAAATCACCCATAAGAACCATCTCACCATCCCATCTACTGATAAAAGACTGAAGATAATTCCATAAATCACGTTTCTCAAAAAGCTCTTGGGGGGCATAAATAGAAATGACGAGAAGCCTAGTAGAAGATGGGATCCAAGAGCCCATTATCGCGACAAAATAATCTGATTTGGAAATGTGTTCTTTAACAAACATGTTTGTGTTCCAGATACATACAATACCACCAGAGAATCCAACCGAAGGCCTAACCACGTGATCAAAATACATGTTGCCCCAAACCTCCTTGATTTAAAAACTAGACGCTATGGACTCATGGGAAGTATGGCTCATCCACTAGAACAAACTTTAAGAGAAGTTTAAGGTGGGTTGTTTTTACGTAATTCCCTAAAGAAATAAGGTTTTTAATATGCTTCGCGCTGACCTGTTTCTCCGCTTCTTTGTGCGTTCGATTGGAGTTACCGTGAACCATGGCATGTCACTACAGTGTCATTACTAAAGGTTTTTAAAATTAGTGATACAAAGTTGGTTTGCATGCTTCTTTGTACACGCTTTTAACACATTTATGTACAATACCCCTTAGAAAAATTTTAAGTCTATGCCAGCCAACCGTAGAACACGTGCAATTGGTTTGACTGCTTAGGTCAGACCTTAGAGCCCTACCAACCCATGGCGAATTTCGTGCTCAGGTCAGACCTCTGACGATTTTTGCGCGTTCTCGTTTGGTCGACTTAATTCGAGTAGGCTTGGTCAGACCTTGGACCCGAGGCATAAGATGATACTAAACATGCTCTTAACATTATTACTTGATTACTAATGTTTTGACAAGTATCATAAATCTAAGAGTTGCATTAAAATGCAATTAACGCTCGACGCTTACCTCTTGCCCCACTTGTTTACGCCCTGGTCAGACCTTTGGTAATAAGTGGGAGGTCAAGTTGGATCTTAGTCTTAATTAGTAAATTAATTGGGTAGTTAATTCTATTAAGAATTTAATTATCGAAAATACTAAATTGAACTTTCTATGTTCTGATTAATTGTGTTTTGCAACATAATTCGTAAACGAAAGTTTGTTTTTCTTTATAAGACAAACATAGTCTCTTTTCCTAGTAAGAAAAGGTGAGACTTACTTCTATCTATACTCATTGGTTGACAAGAATAAGATAGGATTATAATTGAAAATTTTCAATTACAATTAAACTCATTTGTTGCCTTGTCACACTTGTGATGTAATGTGTAAGTATTTCCTAGGTCATGAACGAATTACACGAATCCGTCATCTATTTAATATACCGATAAGGAAAGCACAAGTAAGGTAGTATGAAGACTATTAAAAGGCCCCTAAAAGTATATTAAATGCGTGTGAAATACCTTAAGATGGATCAACAACATAAGGGGCGGCCAAAAAAATAAAAAAAGGTAGTATGAAGACTGTTACCCTATGGTATCCTTTCTACGCACTCGCGTTTCCCTAGATGTGTCAACAGCGATACAGACAAAAGCTGGTTTTCTAAGGCCTAACGCGCACATTCATCAACAAGAAGCAATAGTAAAAGATCTACAAATCTGACCTTTCATGGCAATCTTAAGTAAATACAAAAGAGGGTTTAGCCTCGATGTTATAAAGGGTGTAAGGAAGATAATCAATCACAGACACATAGACATATTGATATGATTAATTGATAAATAACCTTACTGAATTGAAAAAACATGGATCCAAGGTCAGTAACTATATGGTTTTGATGCCTAAGTTTGACTATGAGCTTGTTAAAGGGACTTAGGGTTTTCGTCTCCCTAAGTATACAATAGTTATCCCAATGTTTCACACTAAAACCGTAAAATTCAGATTTGGTATTATTAGATCATAATTGACGCGGCGGCGTCGCTTTATGTCTGACACCGTCGCCAACAAACGTAGATGGTTCTAGATCCACTTTAAGTCGGCTACGTTGTGACGCCGTCGCCAATATCCAGACACCGTCACTAGATAGATCACGACGGCGTCGCTTTATGCCTGCGACGCCGTCTCCACGCTCTGAGAACAATACTTCTTGGTGAATCTTAGTGCAAGTCCATAATCTCGTTCGTTTCTTCTCCAAATGAGCCTAAGTCACATGTATTCCCTCCAAATGCCATCCAAGTGCTAAAAACACAAAAACAAATGACTAAGCATATAATCTGGGCATATTTGCATGATTTGGGGGTTAAATGACCCTGAAATAGTGTATAAAATGACACATCATCAAATACCCCTACACTTGGGATTTGTTTGTCCTCAAGTTTAAATGAGTTTTTCTACCTAGAAAATAGCAATTATATAGGGTCATTTACACCCTATCTCTCTAAAAGTATTTTTACAACACAACCTTCTAGACCTCGTAATTAAAAGCACGAAAAGCATACACTAGCACCTCACATAAGTGTTTGGATTCTCTCTTTCACTCGGGTGTATAATAAATTATAACATAATGGGGAAACGGAAAATCAACACTCATTACCTGTCATAGCATATAAATTACCATAGGCTTGGTAAAGGATCAAACCTCCACCGCTAGGCGCAAGCATTATTCATTACTATCTAAGAGGTCTTTTAAAGGGTTGTGGGGTGTAGGTGTAAGATAACATATAATGGAAACAGAAACGGATGGGATACATTTGGGTGGCTTTTTGGGTGAATTTGGAGTGGAAGGGTTAGCTAATTATTTATACGAATACACGTTGGTTTGGTTGCTAAGCCAAAACTCAGACGAAGATATACAAACTCTACAAAACTCTACATCGATCTCTTTCTTTTTCTTTTCTTGACTCTAATATAAACATAGATATAAGCAAATGGCAGCCCGCACATTTTTTTCACTCATTTTTTATATACATTTTTTTCGTACACTTTTGCCCTGCCATTGCTTAAACATATAATACATCATGGGGGTTTATAGATACACCCCTACACTTGAACTTTTACATACTCGATTATTTACAATCTAACTAATGACCCGATTTGAGGTGGATCAAAATACATGAAGATCTTAACACAAACCTATGAGGGTATTGATTTAAACTTTCTTCCCCATTTTTCAGCGAAATAAATATTATCATGATCCCAATCGTTCCCAAACAGTATTTACAAGGATTAGGGACTTAGCAACGTGTCTCAATAATTTAACTTGGGTTAAACAATATGTACTAAATGTGAGTATACTTCAAGGTAGGTAAGCGATTTGGGTTGTAACGATTGGTTTAAGGGTGACAATGCTCTTCATTAATAGTCCGGCTTAAACCAGAAAATTACGAGAACCATGAAAAAGGATAGGCTCGGAGGGTTGTACTAGGGTATCCTGCACTAAAAATGAGTGCATGGCAAGGGTATGGGATAGTTATATGATCGATGTGACCATCATAACAATTACAGGTTTAAAACATGGGTTAATCCTAGTGCCTCTTATCAGAAAATCCTAATTCTGGCTATGCGGTCTCAGAATGCATCACAAAAACAAGTTCTAGAATTTAATATACTACCGGTACACTCATATAATTTAATACCGATACCAATGCTCTAGAAAATGGTGACAAAACCACATATACACATCCGTACGATGGAATAGGACACACTGATTGCTCACTCTAACTCGATAAGCTAAAGTATAAAAACTATCTTGGGTATCAAAAATAGATACCCGAATTCCTATAGATCTAAAGGCGAACCTCACAATTTTTAGGGTGGAATTCGGAGGGCTTTTCTGTAGTCATACACATTCCTATCCATGAGTCGATTATTAATACTCGGTTTTCGTCGGTATGTGTCATAAAATTTAAATTTTGGTCAAAATTACCTTTTTATGCTATGTTTTGATATATTACCCATCATTTCAAGGACAAAGCAAATGGTAAATGAATGAAAAGTCTAAGGTTATTTCCCCCCTACACGTAAGTTGAACATTGTCCCCAATGTTCTATAGAAGTACCCGTAAAAACGAATAAAAGGAAAAGAAAACAAGTAAAAGAAATAGTACTCTCCCTGGTTTGCTCAATAAATGGGAGATGAAAAATGTGATATATGGTGGAATCGTCCTAAGAATTATCCATTGAAACTTCTAAGAACTTCCAGATTTTTCATCAAATATAACCTTGTAAATCAATGACAACGAAACTACACCAAGCATAAAATCGGCGGGATAGATAAATATACAACATGAATTTAGGGTTTCGACTCTACGAAAGCAGTAAAGATAGGATGAGAGTAATGATATAATTGTAGGTTTATGCAGGTTTACAAAAGAATTACAAATTTTAAATATTGCACATTTTATTTTTCAGAAATACTTGAAAATTTTCAAATTTTTACATAGCTGAAGACGCGACGCCGTCAGGATAAATCCTGACGCCGTCTCCAGCATTTGTGAAAATTTCTTTTTCGTTTTTAATGAGAAATTTCCAGCACACAATTTTTATAAGTCAAATCTGAAAAAAGTATTGCATAAAAACCTGGAATTAATCATAACAATCATATAACTTGAAACTGACGCGGAATAATCTAAATAATTTATCTTAAATGTTTGAATTTGGTTCTTAAAAACCAGATATTTCCCCTACACTTATTTTGTTGCAAAATACCTTTGATTACAAATAAGACGAAGTTATAAACAAACAAAGCATGATTACAAAATTCATTCAAACATAATAAAACAAACAATAAAGAATTAAAAACACGACACTCCTAATATGCGATAAAAATAAACATTGGGTTGCCTCCCAAGAAACGCTTGTTTTTGTTCGAGTCACGAGCCTGACTCTACCCTTATTTAACAGATAAAGAGGAGGGTTCCCCTACACTTGATTCAAGTATGGGGATAGTAACTGTACACTCCATGGTGGTAAGAAAGCTGATATGTTAAAAAAGTATTTGTTGAATTTTGTGCTCTAATTGGTGTGTTTCTTTAATCCTACCATTTTCTAATTCTTTTGGCCAAATAGGTAAATTAAGTCCTTCTTTAAGAAAAGAAACTTCTTTGGGTTCTAATTGCCAATCATTTTCAATCATCTCGAAATTCAAAAAATCAACACCTAAAGATCCACTATGTCCTAATAAACCCGGTTTAAATCTATAATGTTTCTCAGGGTCTTCTACCCATGGGTGATAATAGCAATACACATCCTTAGGGTAGAAAGACGCCACGTGAGGTGAAGGTGGTATATGGATGGTCAAATTGTCTACTACCTTCATCCTAAAACTATCCGGACTATGTGGTTTGATGGGTGGTTCGGGGCCTCTTTCGTTTCCTAGACTTGCATATAAGGATGGACAATTAGGTAAGGGTTATGGTTGAGGCTTCGGTTCATCAAAAATAGGAACTTCCCTAGAACTAAGAGGAATGTCACGATTACAAGTATTCAACCCTAAATCCTCTAATTGTGTATCATTAAAAGGTTCTACCTCTATCGGGGGATTCCTAAAGTCTCTTCTACTTCTTCCGGGTAAGTCACGGGCGGTGTGTTTTCCTCAAATGATGGGAGGACTTGTGGGGTACTTTGTGGGCTTAACTTTTTCGCATCATATCGGGACTTTCCGTTTCGGTTATTGTTTGTACCAGGCTTAAAGCCAAAGATACTTTCCCTTACAAGAGGTGGACTGGGGAAGATTGTCTGGACGTGTTTGACACAAATTGACTTTGGTGAGACGAATTTAGGTGTATGGAAAGATGCCTTTTCTGTGAGAACTTCTGAGAATTTATAACCATTAAGAGGCTCAAGATCCTTAGTGTTGGGGTACCTTGTGATCTTCTTGATCTTTTTGGTTCTATTTTCTTCCATCCTTATTTCTTCCTTTAATTTCCCTACAACCTCCGAAGAGAGTTGCATGAAATCACTTCCAATAACACCCATATACTCTTCGAGTTGCTTAACCTTTTCTTCTTGATCTTGAATGAAATTCATCATAAGATCCTCGAATGCCTCCTAGCGTGATGGTTCCGGAGGTAGTTGACGCATCATGTCGCTTGATATCCCAAAAATGTTTTCACTCCTTCCCATTAGCGTGATTGCCTCCTCCATAAGTGTTCTAACTTTACACTCTATGATCCTTAATAATTGTTTAAGGTCGAGGTTTTTATAGTTGAGGCCCCCTTTTTCTGAGATGGTAGGGTCGTTCCACCCTTCATCTCATATCGTGTAACTCTCGATGGTGGTGCCAGGCTTTTTTCTGCCACTCATTTTCCTTGTCGGTCTCCAGCGGCGTAGTCACTTGTCCTTTTTAGGGTGTGATTAATGCGGTCGTAAAATATTTGCACTTGGAGCCAGAGATCAATTCCATGGTGAGGTACTTTTCAGAGTAAGTCCTTGAAACGAGTCCATGCTTCAGATAGAGATTCTTCATGATGTTGTTGGAACATCAGGATATCCTTGCAAAGTTTTACAGTCCTTCCTGGTGGAAAGAATTGAGCAAGGAAACGAGTAGTAAGATCCTTCCATGTGGTGATGGAACCTGTTAGAAGACGTTCAAGCCAATTGCTAGCTTGATCGCGAAGGAAAAATTGAAATAAATGCAGGCGCGTTCTTTCCCTGTTTTCACCATCAAGGTCAAGTGAGTCCACAAGTTTTAGGAAATCCTTGAGGTGTTGGTTTGGATCCTCGGATCGAAGTCCGTGGAATGAGCATCCATTTTGCACCAACCGGATGGTGTCAGATCGAAGAGGTACTACGTTGTTCCCTACGGGGAGCTCGATGGTATTCCTGTAGCCTTCGTGGCTAGGTTTGGAGTAGTCTCAAGAGTGCGGATAGGATTCTCGTCTCCCATGGTGGTTGACAAGAATGGGTTACAAAACAATTAACACAAAGAAAAGATAGACTACGAGAAAGCTAATAAATTAAAGTCTTACTTGAAAGGATTCAAGCGAGTAGAACTAAGTTAAACAATGATCAAAACCTAACTATTCCCCATGCAGCGACGCTCTAAAAACTTGATGCGGTCGTCGTAGGACTTCAACAAGAAGTTTTACAACTCCTAGGCAGAGTACCTAACCGTTGTAGTAGTAGTATAGGCAAGACTCGGGGGTTGTTATCGTTCTCTAGGGGAATAGGTTAGGAAGGCTTGATCACGGTCTAATAGTTATTCTAGGGGTTGAGAGAAGATTTATTTTTTGTTATTTTTTTAATTTATAGGAAATTCAGGTAAAATCTATTGTTTGAGAGTTGGTTTGATATAACTATTAAACTAAATACTCTTACTAGTGATAACTTTTATGATAATTAAATGTATTACTTAATCATGAATTAACTTTATATATTTTTCTCCAAATTCACTATTACCTTGTCACACTTGTGATGTAATGTGTAAGTATTTCCTAAGTTATGAACGAATTACACGAATCCGTCATCTATTTAATATTTCGTTAAGGCAAAGCACAAGTAAGGTAGTATGAAGACTATTACAAGGCCCCTAAAAGTATATTAAATGCGAGTGAAATACCTTAAAAGGGATCAACCATATAAGGGGCAATGTAGTATGAAGACTGTTACCCTATGGTATCCTTTCTACGCACTCGCGTTTCCTTAGATGTGTCAACAGCGATACAAACAAAAGCTGGTTTTCTAAGGCCTAACGTGCACATTCATCAACAAGAAGCAACAGTAAAAGGATCTACAATCTGACTTTCATGCAATTATAAGTAAATATAAAGGAGGGTTTAGCCTCACATGTTATAAAGGAAGTAAGAAAATAAATCAATCACACAACACATAGACATATTGAATGATTAATGATAAATAACCTTACTTAAATTAAAACATAGATCCAAGGTAGTACAATAGGGTTTTGAGGCCCTATAAACGACCTATGAAGCTGCTACAAGGAATAGGGTTTGTCTCCCTAAGTTATACAAAGTTATCCCAAAAGTTACACTCTAAAACCCTAAAAACGGTTTTGTATATATAGGCATATCGACGCGACGGCGTCGCTTGTTGCTTCTGACGCCGTCGCCACATAGATGGTTCTAGATCCACATTAAGTCAGCTACGTTTTGACGTCATTGCCAATATCCAGACACCGTCACCAGATAGATCACGATAGCGTCGCTTTATGCGTGCAACGCCGTCTCCATGCTCTGAGAACAATACTTCTTAGTGAATCTTGGTGCAAGTCTGTAATCTCATCCGTTTCTTCTCCAAATGAGCCCAATTCACGTATATTTCCTCCAAATGCCATCAAAGTGTTAAAAATACATTCTTTGTAAAATCCTAATATCTTGCTCATTACATACTCCGCCCCTCTTCTTTTATCTTCCTCATTTCTAAGGTAGACTGACTTCGTGTGCTCTTTTTCCAAGTCTGACAGTGAGTTATATTGCTTTATCTTATGGGGCATTGTATAGTCAACTTCTTTGGTCTTGTTTGTGAATCTTACAACACCTTCGGGTGGTTCAATGGTCATGTTGGATATTTCAACAAAAGGCCTCCCTAGTACTACTTGTGGCAACCTAGGGTCTATGATTGAACTAATATCCTCGACAATCATGAATTATATGACATATGTGAAGTTTCCTACAAAAACATGCATTCCTTTAATCCTTCCTATGAAATTACTAACTTCTCTATTCGAGTTTTCCCTAGGGTTAAGTTTTCTCCTCATGATCTAATTATACATCATTCGGGTCATGATATTTAGAGGGGAGTTAGGGTCAATGTAGGCTTTTTCCACATGCACATGCCTAATGTTGCATGGTATCTTGAGGTTCGATGGGTATCCCTTTGTGGTGATGGGGTTCTTTAGAAATATTGAAGGGAGTGGGCCACACATAAGGTATTTGTGATATGCTAGTTCACTCCTAGTTGGGAATATGTCAAAATATTCTACTCCTACCCATTCGGTTGTTGTACTCCTTTCCTATTCAGGTCCTTCTTTGCGGGAGTCATCATTCTTTCTAATTATCTTAATAAACATAACTTCTCCATCGTCCCCCTTTGTGCAAATGACCTCGGTCTCGGATGATTGAGGAACCAGTCTGAGGGATTCGAAGAATGAATTGAGTTTGAGGACTTTTTTAGTGATGAATGAAACTGATGTAGTGGGTGGTATGGAAGGGTTCGCATGGATATTTTCCAGGCTGTCCTTTTCTTCTTCCTCATTCTTTTTTGCTCTGTCATCATTGGAGTCGCTTTGTTGCTCTGGATGGATTGTGACGGCATTGATCGAACCGTAGATATGGTTTGAGCATTGCGGGTCCATATTTTAAGTAAGAACTAGCAGAAAAAACTAGGGAAGTACTCAGTTTCGGGTTCTTAACCATATCACTAGGTAGTGCTCCTGCTATTCGATCGGTTATGGCTTTCAATACTGTGTCAATTTTGTTGGTCATCTTGCTTTGTTGATGTTTGAAATCGGCTTCAAACTTGGACAGTCTAGCGTCTTAAGATGCCATAAAGTTAGATACCAATCCTTCTAGATTTGATTGATTGCTAAAGCTTCGAGGATTGTTGTTGAAGGAACGATTTGGGATCGAACCGTTGGGTTAGAACCAGTTAGGTGGGTTTGAAAAATTATTTTGAGAATTTTGGGGTTGTCTCCACCTAAGGTTTAGCTAACTTTTCCATGACGGATTATAGGTGTCATCAAAATTGATTTGCTCAGGCTTAAAGGTATACCACTTACCTCCCGCTTCATCGGTACGCAAGGATGCGTATTCAACAAAGGCTTGCTCGGGATCTTTCATGCAATACTGTGTGTCGTGGGGAGCACTGCAGATCTCACATGAGGTAGTGATTTTGTTCACTTGAGTAGGTTGCGTTGGATCAAGATGAGCTTCCATCAAGCGTTGAACTTGATTTCCAAGCTCGATTAGACGGCGGTCGGATGTATTTAGGACATCTTGAGGCAAAGCGATTGCCTTGACCGGCTTAGCGAAATCCCTTGGGTCATTCTAACTTTTGTTGTCATAGAGGGCGAGGTCCTCTAGTAATACCTAGGATTCTTCAGCGTTGAGGTCACGAAGCTTACCATCGGCCGATTGGTCAATGGTTCATCTTGTGACGGGATTGACATGGTCATAAAAAATTTAGACTTGAAGCCAAGACGACCGATGACATCTTTCGAAGTCTATACGTGATCTTGATCCTGAGCCTTCATCTTTTGACTTTTAGTTTCTTGAGATCTTTATCTTGGCATCATCTCATGAACTGAATCTTCTTGATTTAACTTTCCTTGATCAACATTTGCTCTTGACCGACATACTCATACTTATGCATTCTTGTTGAATTAAAAACATAAAGCAACAATCCCCTCAAAATGCTATTCTTGATTGACTTTGAAGATCTTTAGGAAGTTTAGGATCACAATCTTGATGCTAAATGATTGATTTTTAGACTCTGAGTAGAGTATGTGGTAAGGAATCTGACAACACTGTACATGTTGCAACACCGACGATTGAATCTGCATTTAAAAGGTTAGTGATAAACAACAAATATGGATGAAAGTGTCTTTGTCACTTCGTCGAATACGGTTGCAATAACCACGGTTCCCCGTTAATCAGTATAAATACTGCCTGTGATCAGATAGAATTCATATGAATCTTCTTGACAGGGTTTCACAGCTGTACTATCCGTTCTCGTTACCGAAGCATCTCAAAGCAGACAACTCGGTAAGAGTGAATCAGATAGTTACTATCTTTCTGATTAAACTGTCAATTCATTTTACTGGACAAGTTTGATTCACATAGAATCGCACCATCGTTTCTTTCCAGTTGACACAAGTTTGATTCATATAGAATCGCGCAAGTCACCTACCAAGAGCTTGTTTGATGTTGGCTCAAGCAGGATTTCCATCTTCACGGTGAATACTTAAGTATCACTCGGATGTTCTGGAAAGATCTCAAGGATAAGACTCTTTGTTACAACTTATGAACTTTATGGTGTTCCACAAGTGTATTTGACATTGGTCCTAAAGAGAGTTATAATTTGATCTCTTCTTGCTCTAGACTCGATTAGTGCATTTTGGTTTTAGTACTCGGAGGCTGGAGCAGACTGCCACCTATTCAATATCAACAAACTCGGAGTGAGAAAGTCAATAGAAGTCGTGTGTATCTCCGTGACAAATGAGACAAGTTTCTTTTGAGAGAAACTCGAATGGATGGGAAGGGTTGTGCATTGCATCACTGGGTCCATGACGGCTTTCTTCAATACCAACAATCATCTTTGTGATTTGCGGTAATATTGACCGTTTCTGTAACATCCGTAATTTCGAAATTTTAAATGACTATTTTACCCTTGTGACTTATTGTTCTGACTTGACTATTTGACTTTTTGGTCTGTAAGTGTTAATTACATGTTTAAAAATCATTTATTGTCACATAAAAGCGATTACCGCGTAACCGGTAAAATTTTCGGAACATATTTTAAATAATAAATCATATTTATTATTACATCTCTCATGTGCAAGTTATTTTTAACTTATTTGACTTGAAAACGAAAAAGATATATGTTAGTCCTAAGCTGACTTATCAAAAATGACCAACTAAATCACGTTTTCACAACTCGGACTCTAAAGCAATTTGATGTGAAACGACATTCCGGACAACTTTTTAGTTTTGCCCGAGAGCCGAAAACGAACAGAAGATGACTAAAATATCATCGAAGGTGTAATGAAAAACTGCACACAGACGCGTGCCGATACGTAAAAAATAATAAAATTATATTTAATATCGCATTATATTAAATAAAAATATTTAATAAAATTAATTAAGGATATATTCAAAAGCGTTTGTTTGATACCGCTAATATTCGAGGTTAAAATTCATTTTATTTTCGACAAGGCATAACCGGTTACCAAATCAAATATTACAAATATTTTATAAATGTTATAAAAATTATAATATGAAAATACTATCAAATAAATACTCATTTTTATCAGAAAGATGATTTGAAACGCAATGCCGCAAGTTTCGTATTTTAAATCATTCGTTAAGTGGCCTAAACGAGACCCGAACCGTTATATTACAAAATTTACATTTTAGGTCCTTGTGAAAATATTACAAATAAACCCTAGACTATTTAGACTTGTCCACATTCATTTATAAATAAAAATAAAAATATAAATAATAAAATTTCATATATCTTTCATTCATTTACATATTTCAACACACACACATGTATATACATCATCCTCTCCACTCCCATTATTTTTCCGGCGACCACCGGTCAGCCGCCGGCCACCTTTTCCGGCCAAACTCCGGCGAACACAAAAATCTATAAACATGTAGATCCTCCTCCGATCTACTCGATTTATTTTTTTTCCTACTACCCCACTCGCCGCCACGCGCCACCTCCACACCACCCCTCGTACCACCGCTGCCACCATCATCATCACGTCATCATCATCATCATAACGCCACCATCATCATCACGACGTCATCATCATCACCACCTCCAACGCCACCACAGCCACCCCCCCAAGGGTGCGTGTGGTTTTATAAACCACCAGCAAGGGTGCGTTTGTTTATTTTTATTGGCAAAAAAGGGGTGCGTTTTAGGTTCCTTATCAACACCTAAAAGGGCGTTCGGGTTGGGTTTAGCAACAGGGGGCGTTGGGTTTTCGATTCATCAACAGGGTGCGTTCGGTTTGATAATAAAATGGCACACGGGTGCGTTTGGTTTAGCAGATTAGCAGCTAGGGGTGTTCGTTTAGTTGTGACAAACACCGCAAAGGGCGCGTTGGCAGCCTAGGGTGTGTTGGGTTTAATAACCGCACCAAAAGGGTGCGTTTGACCTTGATACACACCATCAAGAGTGCGTTTGGTCTTTAAAAACGACCAAAGGGTGCGGTTGGATCTGGGGTTACAGCCAATAAGGGTGCGTTGGTTTGTTCGTTCACCACAAGGGTGTGTTTGTTTGTTCGTTCAGCAGCAATGGTGCATTTGGGTTGATAAAAACACCATGGGGGGTGTGTTTGGTTGTTCATAAACCGCCAAGGGGTGCGTTTGGGTTGGCAGAAACACCCAAAGGGTGTGTTTGGGTTGGCAGAAACACCCAAAAGGGGTGTTTGGGTGAGCAGAAATCCGCTAAGGGTGTGTTTGGGATTACAGGAAACCCAAACAGGGGTGTTTGGGACAGCAGGGGCGTTTGGTTCGCGGGTCAGAACCACAGCGGGTGCGTTTGGCGATAACAACCCCCGAGTCTTGCCTATACTACTACTACAACAGTTAGGTACTCTACCTAGGGAGTTGTAAAACTTCTTGTTGAAGTCCTACGATGACCGTATCATGTGGTGAATTGATAAACAAGCCAAGTAGAATGATATTTAAGACCCTTCCTTATGTTGACCGACTGGGTTAAGAGGAATTCATATGTATGCATATTTAATATAAACCATTCTTAATGCACTCGTGATGATGTAGTATATAGGCCAAAAGGATTCTGTTATCCGAATAAGCTAATCCATTACACAATAATAATCTAACCAATACCCATGATAAGCACAAAATAAGTAAAAGAAAAATAAGAAGGAGAGTAAAGAATATTATATTAGGAAAAGAGAGAGTTTGGTATGATTACACACTTTACAAATGAGAATCAACACCCTCTCCATGTGTGGAGAGGGTTCTATTTATAGTCCCTTCACCCTAGATGGCGTATGGGCTATTATCTTGGGCTGGGCTTGGCTTGTCTTGGGCTTTGAGCCCGAAACACAGACAATATTAGCTTAAAGTCCAAGATCAATAATCCCGACTAGCCTATTACATAACAACACTAATTACAAAAAAGACGACCGATAACATTCTTGTTCGACTTATAAAAAAATAAGGCTAACAATCTCCCCTAATGTTGAGGTCTTCTTTGATCTCCCCAACGTTGACATTCTTGATGGAGGTTATCTTGATTTGACTTTATCTTCCCTAATGTTGAAGATATGACGTTTGAGCTTTGCCTACTTTGGTCTTGTCCTTGTCTTTTCTTGTTTGTAATGGCTCTGTTCATTCATGCTTTCGGTGTCATTTATGTGATCTTGATCTTGAGCTTTTGTCTTTTGACTTTGAGTTCGTGAGATCTTTAACTTGCATCATCTCCTTGACTTGAATCCTCTTGATTTGACTTTCTTGATCATCTTGTGCCCTTGACCGACATACTCATACTGATGGCATTCTTATTTGACTTATATAAACATAAGACTAATAATCTCCCCCAATAGATTATTCTTTATTTGACTTTGAAGCTATTTGATGATGGGGAAGTTTAGTATCAACAATCTTGATGCTAAATGATTAACTTTGAATGCTTAAGTATGAGCATGTCTCAATGAATCCGACTTTGCTGGTAAAAGGTTGCAACACCGACATTTAAATCTACATTTAAAAGGTTAGTGATAAACAACAAATATGGATGGAAGTGTCTTTGTCACTTCATCGAATATGGTTGCAATAACCATGGTACCCTGTTAATCAGTATAAATACTGCTTGTGATCAGATAGAATTCATATGAATCTTCTTGACAGGGTTTCGCAGATGTAATAGCCGTTCTTGTTATCGGAGTATCTCAAAGCAGAAAACACGGTAAGAGTGAATAAGATAGTTACTATCTTTCTGATTAAGTCGTCAATTCATTTGCTGGACCAAATTGATATCCAGTAAGTACAAGCTCGTTCATATAGAATCTTGCAAGTCATCTACCGCAGAGCTGTTTGATGTTGACTCTGGAAGGATTTCCATCGTCACTGTGAATACTTAAAAGTATCACTCAGATGTTCTAGCAAGATCTCAAGGATAATGCGTAGGACTCTTTTTATACCAAATGTTGTTTATTGATGAACAACAAGTGTTATACATTGATTGTGTCCTAATGAGATTTATAATTTGATCTCTCTTGGCTCTAGACTCGATTTGTGTACTTTGGTTTTAGTAATCGGAGGCTGGAGCTGACTGCTACCTATTTAATATTAACAATCTCGGAGTGAGATGTGAATAGATAACATGTGTATCTCTATGACAAATGAGACAAGTTTCTTTTGAGAGAAACTTAAATGGCTGGGAATGGTTGTGCATTGCATTACTGGGTCCATGACGTTTTTCTTCAATACCAACAATCATCTTCGTGATTTTGATAGATTATGTATGGACCTGGTTTTTGCCTAAGTTGTATGGAGGGCTGATTTGTTTTCACCCTTTATACATACTTTTGTTTTTTCATTCTTCAACCCCTTTAATGCTTACCAAGACGTCATCACTAACACCTTGTTGTGATGGTTCCAGTGTTAGCTCAATCTTAGTCGGCATTATTCTCTTATTCTCATTCTTCTCCAGTTATACCTAAGGACTTCTAATGTAACTATGGAATGTTCATGGGTAGATCCCTCCGGTTCTGGTTGGATCATAGGACTTTATAAACCACCTTATGACTTCATCGACGTCGAGATTTAATTGGTTGTGGGTATATAGATCGAAACCATAAAACCTTTGATACAGACATTTTGAAATACTCCCCCTACACATGCTCCGTGATTCGAAATTGTTTTGCACATGAAGGAAAGAGTTGCACTTAGAGTCTTAAAGATTACATTCTTCTATATCATATTTTAATCACATTTTCTCCCCTTATTTAAAATAATAAATCTCTTAGTATTTGAAATACTAATTGATTAAAATTTATGACATGAAAAATTCCATGGGGAGAAAAATTATACCATGATATTGCATGAATTCATTTTTCTGATAGCTCCCCTTCAACACAGTATGTGGGATACCACTAATTTTTAAAACTTGACATTACAAGGAAAAAAATGATATGACACCACAAATATGTTGAAGACGGAGTGAGATGCCTTAGTGAACAATGTATATTATTAATTGACATTATAATTTCCACATTTTAATTTCACGAAATGTTTTTGGATACATAAAATTGACATTTATGAGATGTACCCAAAAGACATTAAAAGGCTTTGGTTTTAAAAGCTCCCCCTCAAAAATTGATCCACATAAAATGACATTGTAAGTACCACACTTTTTTAAGAGGAATGGAGTGTTGAACACACAATTTTAACAAATACCACTTTTTATGGAAAGATATCACAAATTATATTATAAA